>VVHJ01000868.1:0-18615 GCA_015107715.1 Tylochromis polylepis | reverse complement strand
ACCCCCCCACCCCCCCTCCAGACTACCCTGCATTCCCCCCCATCTCTTTTCATGTAAGGATGTAGAAATGTCCGATTCCATGCTACTACTCGCATGGGACCAAAAGAGGAAATGCAGATGTGAGTGTGGACACAGCTGGAAAGGGCTGTGTTCACAATTAAAGCAGAGAGGAAAGCATTAAAGATGAGAGCCATGAATGAGCTCAGACTCAGTGATTTAAGACATTCCAGCCCAAGACTCGCCCTGTGGCTTGACAAGTCCACCAGCACGCACACTGTACTGTAGATTGCTATTTCTAGGTCAATGGTAGCCCTACCCCCTCCACTCCCCGTCTCTTCTCCTCACTCCACCCCACCCTTAGCCGTCTATCTATCCAAGGCCAGGCCACACATTAATCTGCTCTGGTGGTGTAAAGCCTGGTGTGGTGACATGTGGCAAGTGTATTACCCAGCCATGGAATTACATGTTACCACAGAGGGATGTGCAATCTGTCAGTCCAGTGTGTGTGTGTGTGTGTTTGTGCGCGCGCGTGCGCATGTGTGCATGTGTGAAGTGATTAAATGCTTTCCATCAATTAGATCCATCATCCGTTCAGGTGAATTTTAACAGTGAAATAGGATTTATTTTATAGGTCAAGCCAGATTTCATCAGAGTCATTCTAAGTAAACACAATCTTTAAAGCTAGAGGGGTATGTTGCACATATGTTGCAGTGCAAAGAAAAAAATGAACCTTACATGATTTCCTACGTGGCCTAAACCTTGTTTGGGATCTTGTTTTGGGCACAAGTTCACCCAGATCTGAGTGTGTTGGTCCGAGTGTGTATAGAAGCGGGGAGGGGAGAGGCAAAGCCTGTAAAATCCCAGTTCTGGAATATAGAGGGTACATAGAAAGCACATTAAAAGTCATGTACAACATTGGAAAGGGCTGACACAAGGCCAGTGTGTTAGTGTGCGTCTCCTCTAAAGTGGTGATCAGATT
Source organism: Tylochromis polylepis (assembly GCA_015107715.1). Classification (NCBI taxonomy): domain Eukaryota; kingdom Metazoa; phylum Chordata; class Actinopteri; order Cichliformes; family Cichlidae; genus Tylochromis; species Tylochromis polylepis. Next base: position 17,636 of record VVHJ01000868.1, on the reverse strand, counting down.
GGCAGAGAAGCTGAGTCATTTATCATAATGTAAACAGAAAGTACAAGTCACACATCACAAAGGTGGGTCTTTATTGGCTGCTGGAGATGATTCACATAGTTACTTGTTATGTGTTTTCTGTGGACAGTGTCTGAGGAAACGGTTGCGTAATTCATCCGGCAGAAACCAGTTTCACATCATACACATTTACTTTTTGTGAAATAAAGAATTTAGCTTAAAAAGTTTTGCACATACATACATTTGATCAGAGGCAATGGGCTGCAGGGTATAAACCAAAAGGTACCTATCTAATAGCTCACCAGCATCTTTTTCTCCAAATATCTTACTCGCTTTGTGTTTTTTCTGTTGTTGTCGTTGTGTTTTGGGGTTTTTTTTGTTGTTGTTTTTTTTTTGCCACAAATAAGTTTCCTCTGTGACATTCAAACTTAACAGCTGCAGAATTAAAAAAGCAAAATCACACAATGCCACAAAAACACATTTGTACACCACATTCTTAAACAAACTGCCTTTGAAGCAGCAGAGCAAAGAGACATGTTAGTTCCCGACTGGGTTTAAAAAAACAAACAAACAAAAAACAACAACAAAAATAGGCATTTTTTAATCCTTCATGAATATATTATTGTTCCAAAAATACGTACAGCAGACTAACACCAACCTCCTTTTAAGCCTCTGAATGAGTCCATTCATGTTGATGCTGAATTAATATTTCAACTTTAGATTCTGGGAATGTAACTGATGATTAGTGTCGTTGTTAAAACTGGGTTTTTTTTGTTGTTGTTGTTTTTTTCTGTGTGCAGAGAGTAAATGGAACATTTCTCAGCTCAAAGCATTCATGGCTGGGATTAGTTTCAGAGAAAAAGGCAAAACTGAAACTTGGCCTCATTTAATACTTACAAAGATGCGATTCAGTGTTTTTAATAGGTAGCTTGTTCACAAGTTCTACTGCAGAATGGAGTCAGTCGAGCATTGTATATGGATTAACCACTTAATATATTTATATTATGTTAGTAATAATACAGTTGGAGAAAATCAATAGATGATGTGTTCATGGATACACAATATTGTTCAAACTTACAGACTGTATATAAAAGATGGACATAGCTTCTTGGTCTGACGAGTAAAACCAATGCAAAAGTGCCTCAAACCTGCACTCTTTCCAATGCCCAGTATTGGGCGACTCCTCTGATTGTAAAAAGAAGTCAGATTGGGAATTGTGACTGTGACAATCATCTGATTTCAAAATAGAAGCTTACTGTAAATTTAAAATACATGGCTGAACATACAGTTTTATAAATAAAACTTACACCAGTACCCCATGTGTGCCACGACACATGTCCATACGACAGTCAAACCGTCCCATACTTTTGCGAGCATGTCTGGAGTCGCTGCACTCGCTCGTTACACTACCTACCGGCAACCACGTGAAGCTCCCAAATCCTGTTTTTCTAACAGTACGTATTTTGATTGTTACCGGTGATCGACTGCAGAATTAAAGCACTTTTAAAATTGGATGTTTCTTTTTGATACAGCCTGTACTTTCCTAATTACTTTCTGGTCTCTAGCATTTCAAAGGACAATAAAGCAGCATATGCGTTATGGCGAGCTTATCTTGTGATTTACAAGTCACTGCCATAAGATTGTGGGGTGTATCTCAGTTTGCTATGCTAATCACGTCCATTTTCAAAACCCCAAGATGGCAGCGGGCAAAAGCTCAGCTTGTAGGCAGGACGATGTCAGTGGGTGATGTCATGGAGGCCACATCCATCTTTATATACAGTTTATGGTCTAAATCTGTAAATTCCAGTAAGACAAATAAACGTCGTCCACAGGGGGAGGGAAAATAAGATGAAAATTATTTTATTCACAGTGTTGCTCAGTGATTTGAAACATTACAGAAAAAAGAACCTCTAAATCATGAAGTCAGGCCACGTGTGATGTATTGACGCGCAGATTTCAGGGTTTAACCCACATCTGTTTCAGCAGTCAGATACCAGTGTTTCTCGTACACATGTTCTGTCAAAGCTTGTTGTTTCCTCTCTGACAACCTTTTTGTTCTTTGATCAGCTGATCTCGCAACTGCACTATCACTGGTCACAACTTGCTTACAACACAGTTCCTCAGACTCGGAAATCAAGTCAAAGTTTAATATCTGTGCAGAGGGCTATTGTTTGTCACAGTCATGTGTATTTGTGGTCTACAGAGTGCATATACGTCTTTCAGCTGGGTGGCCTCAAGCTAAGGGAAACTCGATGTCTATTTTCTAAACAGTATATTATGTACTGAACTCTCTCCGGTGTTGCTGTGGTAACAAAGCAGGGAGGGTTTTTTGTATGTGTGTGTATGTTGGCAGGATATGGGTTACCTCAAAAGACATACTGATGCTTGTACAAGTCAGGAGTAGGAAAACAGACCTAAAAGCTATCATATAATGGTGATAACTTTTGACTGATATATCTCCCATAAGGAACTACTGTGTTAGTGCGTTATGACATTCAGGGATAAGATAAGATAAACCTTTATTAGTCCCACACCTGGGGAAATTTGTTGTGTCACAGCAGAAAGTGGACAGTGCAAAGTTACAGCAGCAAAAATTAAGAATTAAGAAAAACAATGGAATGTCCTCTGTGCAGTTTCCCACACTCATCCACAGCTGTCCATACATCGATAGCGAACAGCCTTGTGTGGCGGAACAACAAGGTCGTCTGTGTGTTATTTCTTCACTCTCAGTCTTGGTGTCTCTGAGCAGTTTCAGTTAAATTAGAGGGACTCTGACAAGAAATGAGCAAGGGTTTGCTTTTGTGTGCGTGTATAGTCTATTCTCTGATGGAAATAACAGGGTTGTCTCATCGCTTCTAATTTGGCCTTGTGCTTAATAATAAACAGACACACTATGGGAAGGCAGAACATTAGCCGCATGGCGTGAGGAGGGACTAAATTAAGTTAATCACAGGTATAAACACAGCTGTAAATGTCGGTTATATTCACAGGAATGCCAATAAGCACCACTTACCAGTTGCAAAATAGGTTGTGTGTTTTGTTTTGGGGTTTTTTGTGGAGGGGGGGCTTTATTTTTATGTTGTAACGAGCACATACTTAGACCATTAAGCAGAGCACCAAAGAGGCCTGAGTTTGCCTCCAATTTCAGGTGCACTGGTCAAAAAGTTCTGGTTTGGTTGGGTTGTGTGAATAAATCATCGTCTTGTGTATGCTATATTCACTGAACAAGATCATTTTATTAACTTATTTTCACCATGTCCCACTATAATGGCTACAAAAAATTTCATATTTATTCTGTCAATGAAACTGCTGAGAGAGTATTTAAATTCCATTCTTTTTATATTTATCATCAATTCCTCTCTAGGGTAACTCGCTTTAACAAACCCTGCCTCTTTTTTCTGTTATCATCCTGAGGGCACTGAAGTCATGCCCAGGCAATACGTTTGTCAGGCAGCCAACAGGACAGATGTGCAGGGCACACCTGTAAATGTTTTGGGTTTTGAAGAGTCCTCAAACTGAAATCATCACCATGGATAGTCGCCTCAGGCTCTAAAAACGGGGCTTTGGAAGGCAAGAGTTTTACAAACTTAAAGCTGATTTTTCTTGATGTAGGACCTGGCACATCAAGCTGTGATCGTGTGCATAAAATTGGCACTTTATGCGCACGCACGCACACACACACACACACACGTGTTGTGTTGTGTTGTTGTTACACTTGTTTTACATGTACAAAGCAAATTTGAGCTAAATAGCTTTACACTTTATTGTCCTCTTGGCTAGTTTTGCTCTAAAGGTTCCAGTGTAAAGTAAAAATGCACTTTCAGTAGTTTCCCCAACCTCTTTTGTACATATCAACTCCACATTATGTAGTTTTGCTCAGTATTACATGTTTACTTGTCACCTTCCTGTCAGCATCATCATTTGTAACTTGGTTCTTGTTCTTTACACTGTCCCCAGCCTTCATTGCAGAGGAGTTTGGACGGCATGCAAAGTTGTGAAATTTCCTCAGACAGCACTGATGATCCTCTTAGTAGCGGCTTACGTATTCATCGGCAGCCTCGAATAGTAGTGATTGGAGCTGGCTTGGCTGGCCTGGCCGCAACTAAGATCCTACTGAAAAACGGCTTCACTGATGTCTCTGTCCTAGAGGCATCGGACCACATCGGCGGGAGAGTTCAGAGCGTTCAGCACGGTGGGAGGATGTTTCTGTCTTAACCCAAAAATTAATTAATTAATTGATCTTATTTTAAATATCCAGACCTACATAAGGCCCCTTATGAACCCAATAACTGTACGGTAGAAGTTTTGAATTTTATGCCAGAAAGACTAAATCAACAATTTTGCCCTATATAGATGATACATTTCTTCCAAATAACAATTTAAAATCTTGTTAAGGTCCTCCCAGAAGGCAATATTTGACATATGGTCAGTTTTTAACTTTGATTGGTTAGTTATTTTCAGTTAAACTGTGCCATTAATCAGTCATACAGTCAGGATTTCCTGAATATGCCAAAAAACGCACTTCCTCAGATGCATGTCTACGTACTTTAGTGACATTGTTGTGATTATCTTACAAAATCAACTGAACTATGAGTCTTACCCAAGAAAAATTTTTGCCTTCCACTGATTTCCACCTTGATAAATTCTTATAACTGGCAAGAACAAACAAGCGCAGAACAATCTGTGCGCATAAAAGGGGCCACATGTAGAAACACACATGCACTCAGTTACACCTAAGTCTATATGTTGGGTGCTGTGTTAATTGTGTGTTATGTAAATGCATGTTTGTGTGCTTGAGTGCATGTGGTTACTTCTGCTGTTTTATTATAAAAGTGAACACATACAGTGTGTTTGATGCTATAATCCTCAGAAAAGAAAATTCATGGTATTCCACTGGGGCTTTGGCTTTGGTATTTTAATTGAGTTGACCTAGTTTTGAACTCTATAATTACCCAAAACTCCAGAGTGATTGTGTTTGAGCCAAGAAGACTGTATATACTGCATCACTCAGGGCCATTTAGGAGACCCTGTGTTCAGAGAGGGCCACGTTTTTTTGTTTTTTAAAAATTCATCTCTGTTGATTTTTCTGTACTGCAGGAAAAGCAACTTTGGAGCTTGGAGCTACCTGGATCCATGGTGCCAATGGGAACCCAGTATACCACCTGGCGGAGGACAACGGGCTGCTTGAACACACCACAGATGGGGAGAGGAGTGTGGGACGCATCAGCCTGTACACCAAGAACGGTGTGGCTCACTACCAGACCAACGTTGGGAAGAGGATCCCCAAGGACCTGGTGGAAGAGTTCAGCGACCTGTACAATGAGGTGAGGGGGACGCAGGTGCACACAGATGGGCGCACACATCAGCATGCAAAAATGGAATTGTGCACGAATGGAGATACTTGATGTTCAGCCTACATAACAACTCAATACGCAAGTGAAATTTTGCCACATATTGTTGGCAGTAGCCAGGTTATATAAGGTCAGTGGTAACTCTTCATCTGGGTCTTCCAGTCATTTAAAAACTCATTGTGCAGGCTCACTTTGTTCTAGCTGTAATCCATTATTTTAAATCCAGAATATGTTAGGCTGGATTAATAAAAATGTGGATTAAATCATGCACAAGAGTGGCACATTTGTGCAGACATGGAAAAACAGGCTGGAACAGCTTCAATAATTTATTGTAGTAAGCAGGATGATTTTACTGTATATTGTCAGGTATTGGAGAATTAAGACTTTCTCAGTCTTTGCAGCAAGTCATCTCACACTCATTACTTTTTTTTTTTCTTTTTTTTTTTACTGTTATGTAAGTTGTTGTTTAAGTAGGTCACATCTGGAAAAGCACTTACAGAGGGAAGGTATAGCACACACACATTAACTTCTATGTGTTTTCTGCATCTGTGCAGTGACAAGTCTAAATTTTACAGCTTTGCAGATATGAGCAGGAAAAAGACCTTTATATTATTTTTAAACCCAAAGATTTGAGGTGTATTGTCCTCTTACAGTCAAATGAGTCTATGCTGATCAAATCACTCCAGTTTTCCAGCTCTTGTGAATGTAGTGCTTGCTTTGATGGAACTTGCACATATTGCACAAGTTCTCTTGGTACTTGTGATGCATATTTAAAAAAAAAAAAAAATTGGTTTGACTTGGGGGACACAAAGTTGCACAGGATCACTTCCCTTTTACTACACTGTGTACTGTGATATCATCCAGCCCAGGCTGAAGAGTGATGTGGACAGGGGTAACTACTCTGTCACCCTTAATAATGATTATGGTCTGTGTCATATGAAAGTTACTTCTTATGCACTGTGCTGGGTTAATACTTGAAGTTCAGCATTGGTTACTGTCCCTTTAACATGTGTAATATTGAGTTGTTTTCCTTAATAAATAAAGTTGGATATGTTTAATATTTATATGGTATAGTTTAATTAGGCTCTCTTTATCAACTGTTAGGTCTTATTCATTCATTTTTCACTAGAAATCGCTATGAAATGTCAAAAATCAGAATTTAATAAGGGCCAAATTCAGATCAGTGTTCCTCTCAGTTTACACTCACAGTGTCTGCAGCCAGCGAAAAAAAAAAGAAAGAAAAATGTCACTAGCAATGAAAACAATAACTTCGGTGATTAGTCCACGAGAGAAACAGTTGTTTGTAACAGTCAGCAAATCGAATAGCTCAGCATTGTGCACATGCTGATTTAAAACAGAGCTGGGAGAGAGATTAGAGAGCTAAGAGAATGACCAACACACATGCACACAAGCAAGGAACTATTAGGCACAAGGGGAATTTGGGGGGTGGGAAGACGAGGTAGAGTCAGGAAGTCAGTTTGAACCATTTGTACATAGGCCCAAGCGTAGCATCCAACCTGAAATGTCTAAACTCCAGTACATGTGCTGCATGGTGAAAGTCATTAACTGGAAGTCGAGACAAGAGTGTTGCATTGTTATGTTTTGACCTGATACATGTTGATGCATAACTGATGTTGTCCTGACTGGCTGTTCTTTCTAGGAAACGGTGTATAACCAACATTGTGGAAGCACATCTTGTCAGCACAGCAGCATTTCTTCATAGTGTCCTTTACCACTATCTTTGTTCTGCTTTTTTTTTTTTTTCCCCTTTGTATGACAGCACTGGCCTCTAATGTGTCGTGACTTGTTCTGCCTGTAGTGTTTCGCCATGATGTCAGTGTTTAGTCCTGCAAGTAAAGAAATCTGCCCTGGACTGAAATAAACTGGTTTCTTTTAGTTCCTCATTTCACAATGCCCTGCCTTCTTTACATTGTTCCTTGCCTTTTGCCCTTGTTTAGGTGTATGAGCTGACTCAGGAGTTCTTCAAGAACGGGAAACCCGTCTGTGCTGAGAGCCAGAACAGCGTTGGCGTTTTTACACGAGACGTGGTCCGCAAGAAGATCATGTTGGATCCTGATGACTCTGAGAGCACCAAGAAACTCAAATTGTCCATGCTGCAGCAGTACCTCAAGGTGTGCATTGTTTCATTTGAGGACAAATATTTATAAATTTGGAGGCCTTGAAAATGACTGATACTCATGAACCCTGAAACTTTGGTTTGCTTCCTCATCGCCTATAATCCATGTAGCTATCAATGGACAAATAAATATTTTTAAAAAGGAGCAGTGAGCGGCGTAAATGTCAGAGGAAATCAGCACAACTTGCAGATAAATAAAAACAATCTTGCTAACGTCCATCATTCACATGAGGATGAGGCATCTGTCTGGTATGATTGTCATAGCAACCACAACTTTTCATTCATAAAGTTGGCTAACACAGCTGTGGTTAGCATTTAGCACGGGCTTAGCTGCCTGCAATTCACTTTAGTCAGTTAAATTGGGGGTGACAAGTCACAGCAATGATTAAATTCTCCAATTTAATGTGAGCCTGCATATTCCACCTCTCAGGATATTTTTACTGATTTGACTGCTTAGTGATCACCCTGGATTGTTTTAATCAGGGGTGAGCGATTCATTTTCCCAAGAGTCAGGAGAAACTGGGACTGTTGTGGAGGGTCACCTTCTACTTTTAGCTGCTTCCTTTAACGGTCACCGCACCATCCTCTTCTGTCACCAATTAGCTCATAAAGGGCTGAAATTAATATTGAGCAGGACTGAGTTCAGCTTACTATTTGTTCAGCCCTCCATAACAGTCCCAGTTTCTCATGTGGCCCCTTGGGAAACTTACTTGACCACCACTGGTAAATAGGTTTTGATTGGCTGGTGCCTCAATTAGTAGTTGAAAAAAATTAACTTTCTATCCACCCTGCAAGTGGTATAAGCAAGCTAGCTCATTAGTGGTGTAGGTACATCCTCATAGAACTGAAGTTATAGTCTGCATTTATTTATTTGTGGCATCACTTTTTTGTGAAATCAATTCACAGCAAAAGCCCCATTTTTAAATTGTGTTTATTGTCTTATGAGCTTTATCAGACATTTAAGAGGTAATAACTTGAACCACAACACCAGATTTTTCTGTTACCCTGCCACTGAGCAACAGATCCACGGGTCAGGTTGGCAATACTTCCTTATCACTGTATTCAAAGTGAATATTAAGTGAGAGTAACGAAGCCTGAAATGTAGCACGTGGGGAAACGCAGCAGGGAAGCAAACAACAGGTAACTGCTGACATGCTGGTTCACCGCTAATGAGCCAGAAGCAGGTGTAGGTGTCCTTTAAGTAAACCATGTGTATTCCCAGTATATTTAAACTAGTTAAATCTTGCTGATTTGTTGAGTGCAGTAGCTGCAGAGATGACTTGCTGACATACAGTAAATACTTTAATGGCTGTAGAGGGTTGATTTTGAATGTCAGTATTACTATATTAGTGACACCCGATCCTCTATGTTGATGTTATATCGTGTTCCAGGTGGAAAGTTGCGAAAGCAGTTCTCCCAGTATGGACGAGGTGTCCCTGAGTGAGTTTGGTGAGTGGACGGAGATCCCTGGGGCACATTATGTCATTCCTGAAGGTTTTATGAAGATCATGGAGCTCCTGGCCCAGGACATCCCCTCCCACATCATCTGCCTTCGCAAGCCGGTCCGCTGCATCCACTGGAACTACTCAGCCCAGCATCAGGAGGTGATCACCAAGAGCAGCGATGACAACCACAATGAAAACAACCACAGCAGCCAGTCTCTGATGCAGGGTCACCCTGTCGGCGTGGAGTGTGAGGATGAGGAGTGGATCATGGCCGACCACGTGATCGTGACGACCTCTCTGGGTGTGCTGAAGCAAAACCACGAAGCTATGTTCTCTCCCTCTCTTCCTGAGGACAAGGTCCTTGCCATTGAGAAGCTGGGCATCAGCACCACCGACAAGATATTCTTGGAGTTTGAGGAGCCCTTCTGGAGCCCAGAGTGTAACAGCATCCAGTTTGTGTGGGAGGATGAGGCCCAACTGGAGCAGCTGGCCTACCCCGAGGAGCTGTGGTACAAGAAAATCTGCAGCTTTGATGTCCTCTACCCACCTGAGCGCTACGGCTACATGCTGAGTGGCTGGATCTGTGGGCAGGAGGCACTGCACATGGAGCGCTGCGATGATGAAACGGTGGCCGAGACCTGCACTGAGCTGCTGAGGCGCTTTACGGGTGAGGGCATGCAGACACAGACGTACAGAGCTTGGACATTTTTACACTCATAATAAGATATGCTGCTCTTATGACTTTTTAAAACTGTATTTAAAATAGGATCTAGTTTAACTAATGAAGAACTACTGAGGACAAATAAAAGATCTCTATTTTTATAATCTTCACTTCTGTGGATTTAATGATAAACCAGGCAAATTCAGCTTTAACCTCCTTATTTAATTCTAGTTAAGCTTTCACTAAGAATCAGTAATCTAAAACTAACATGGTAAACTTGAAAGGTTCAGTCTGAGGCTGTGAGTTGAGTGACTCATTTGTACTATGATTAAGGTTGGGTCATTGTATTTCATAGAAAGGAAATGACGTCACCTTCAGCTGTGATGTAAGCACCTTTTTTTTGTTTCTGCAAGGAAAGGCTGAGAGATAATACAGCTGAATGACTCAGGTGCCTTCTTTGTGTTCAGTGAACAGCAGCTTACCAGTCCCGTGTCACCGCTCAGAAAGATGATGTTGCACAAGGCAGAGAGTCATTTATTGTCACTGGGATTTTTATCCATCCCTGCTTTTCTACATACACAAACAATCCAGTACTTGCTGCTAGTAGTTATATGACGCACGTCACATCTTGCGCAACTGGGGGAAAAAACAGAAGGCTGACTAACTGCTTCAAGGTGACTGCAAGCTAAAATGTAACACACACTGCTGTTTGGCAACTTGCATAAGGTAAGAAGTGCGGAGAGGAAAGGTCTCAGATTATATTCTACCTCAGAAGTAGGTCACAGAGACACTTACTGTCACTTCATGATAAGGTCAGTGGACAGAAAATTGCACAGAGAAGCCAAACACATACAGTCGCTCCCCATTTAGGTCAGCGTGGTTTAATCCCTTCAGCTGTTTGCTTAATTGCATATAGAATCACTGGTGCCTCTCTGCTCACACACAGTCACAAGTTGATCGGTGTTGGCAGATTGAACATCCAAGTAAAAAAGCTAGTCCAGGTTAGCTGCTGGACCATCAAAGTTCCCCATTAGACGTCTTTCATATAATGTTACCATTTCAAAGGTATCTGAAAAACATCTCAACAACTTGGATTTGCTCTGGAATTGTTGTACAGACATTTTTCATTCAGACCTGATGATGATGGCTCATGAAATGTCAACCATCAGTTATCAATTCTTTTGTTTGTTTTAGGGATGGTTTTTAAATCTTAGCATCCTAACCCACTAACATGGTAGCTGCTAAACATGTTAGATCTGCCACGGTGAGAGCTGAGAGGGATAAGAAGAGCTGCTATTGTCGACTCCATAGGGTCCGTGACTGTCGTCATCTTTCTACTGTCTCGACTGACTCCCTTGTCTTTCCACCCCTTCGTCCGTCCACAGGGAACCCTGACATTCCAAAGCCCCGGCGCATCCTGCGCTCCTCATGGGGCAGCAACCCATACATCCGAGGCTCCTACTCCTTCACCAGAGTCGGATCCAGTGGTGCGGACTGTGAAAAGCTGGCCATGCCACTGCCTTATGCCAACAGCACCAAGGCCCCAGTAAGAACTGCTTATATTAGAGTTGCTAGATATTTAGTTGTCATTTATTGATTAGTAGACAATTTTTTTTTTTTTTTTAAATATGGACTACATGGACTCTTTGAGTAGAAAAGTGCATATAAGTGCCAGTCCATTGACCATTTTACCACTTTTGTCCATATACTGTATGTTGACTTTACACTTTTTCTTTATAATTATTTCCACATTAAAGTTCCCTTCCTAGAAAATGTTTTACTGATTATTTTATAGTTTGAAATCTTCAATTTTTTTTTACTTAAAAGCCAAATTGTTCTGGGTGTAGATGCTTGGGATGCATTTAGGGCACCTCCCTGGCAGTGTTTTTGCCCTCTTGGTTTGTTTACAACCTCCGGCCGCACTCAGAGATCATGTGGCCAGTGTGGCAATGTCATCACATACATGTCAGACCCCAGCTTGTGCAGAGCGAATACAGCTGGTGTCAGGAGGGTCTGAAGTGCCGATTCCAGGCCAAAAGTCTAGACCATGAAACTCGATACATTCTGAGTGAAAGGGAGAAGGGGTTAGGAGCGGGGGGTGGTGGTGGTTCTGTGTGTTTACTTGACACTGCTGAAGGAACGGCATGACCTCCTTCTGCTGAAGTGTACAACCCTGTCAAAGTGAAATCACAAGCCCTCAGGAAAGTTTCTGTAGCCTCCTACATGTGGAGCACTAACAAGGGAGTGAAATAGGAGCGAGTGCCTCAGGAGAAACAAAAAATATACCAACATGATGACATTGATGGATTGTGATTGAATCTCATTTTTGTTCCCTCTCTGGTTTCCTCTCCTCTTCTCCCCTCTTTGCTCAGACCTTACAGGTCCTGTTTGCTGGAGAGGCCACCCACAGAAAATACTATTCCACTACCCATGGTGCTTTGCTGTCAGGACAGAGAGAGGCCACTCGCCTGATGGAGATGTACCAGGACTTGAACAGCGCAGAAACCACGAAGCCTAATATATAAAAATAAATGAACCTCTGACTAGTGAAAAAAATACAAACCTGTTGAGTTGAAACTTTTTATCCTGATGATTAAGTTATACTTAAAAGCATAGCTTGGGCATTATTACACTTGTAACAAATGACTTTTGTTTCTATTGTACTGTAGATTTGAATCATGCTAAATTTTTATTTGAGATGTACTGTTCAGAAGTTGCCAATGGTGCTGTCATTTCATTTCTTTGTCATTCTGTCATTCTATTTTTTTTAAATCAATAATTTAATGTTTATAATAACAGCATCTGTAATTTAACTTGTTTTTGTAAGTGCCTTCTGTACGTAATGCTATGTTATTTCGAAAATAATGGAAATACTAAACAAAAATTGAAGGTTTTAACAAAATAAAAGTTTTATCATCATTTAACACTGTTTTGTTTTGTTTTCTTGATTCATTAAATTTATTAAACACGCTAGTGGATGTGCAGATGTCGGATATCTCCTCTGTGAAGTGAAAGCTCAAGAGTTTTTCCATGCTCTCGTTATTTGAGTGAGAGGAAACACAAAGTGGTGCACGTGGAAAGAAGAGGAAACAGGCTCCAAAGTGACAGATGGTGTTATAACAGGCCTCAGCCCAGTCTCCACTTCTGTTGGACAACACTGTCAATCCTCTTAATCAGAGACAGAAAAGACAAGGGAAGGTTTTAATTAGCAACAAATGAAAACAGGATTTAAATTCTGTGTTTTCGCCCCAACAATCATCATTTTCCAGAGTCGGGTAGTCATGTGAAAACAAGGCCTGTTTAACTATAAACCCTCTCTGGCCAGATTGTTAATGCACCTGTTCAGCTGCTTGTTAACGCATAAATCTAATTGGCTAATTGTATGGCAGCAACTGAATGAATTTGGCATGTTAGGTCTGAACGTGTTACGATCGTTGGTGCCAAACAGGCAGCTAGAATTTTACTCCAAAATGTAAGGGAATTACTTTAAAAAAAAAAAAAATTAAAGAATGGTCTGAAAAAGAGAAAATGATCAGTGAGAGGCAGTTCTGAGGAAAAATGCTTTGTTAATGTCAGAGGAGAATGGCCAGATTGCTTTAAGGTTAAGGGAAGGCAATAGTAACTCAAATAACTACTGGTTACAAATGAGGTATGCTACAAGCAGCAGAGGACCACACCTGGTATCGGTTAAGAACTGAAAAGTGAGGCTACAATTCACACATACTTACCAAAATTGGGTATTAAAAGATTGGGAAAATGTTGTCTGGTTTGATAAGTCTCAATTTTCATTGTGCCCTTTAGCACCAGCTGACCATCATTTAAACACCACAGACTACCTTCATGTTGTTGCTGGTCATGTCCATCCCTTTATGACCACAGTGCATGCATCTCCTGATGGCTGCTTCCAGCAGCCTAACACACCACGTCACAAAGCCATGAAGAATTGAGGCAGTTCTGAAGATTAAAGGAGGTCCGACATGATTCTAGCAAGCTATAGGTGATGAAGTGGTCTGTGACTGTAGAAATGTGATGTGTCAGCAACAAAAGTTTCATCACATCAGGAGAGCTAAAATGACGTAATTTTTCATTTTTTATGTTTTAACATTTTAGACTATTTTTCATTAGGGGAAAGAGTAAGTGGCCCTGAAACGTATTTGATTTTCTCCATCACTGACTATGGGAAGCTTTAAGGCGAAAAGTCCACAACACTGACTTTCACCAGTTTATTCTAGTCACGTCAACAAACATGCTAACTGGTGGGCTTTAACAGAGCATGGAAGAAAATGATTTATGTGGAGTCTGGCAGGTGATTCTGACTGAGGTCAGTTCAGTGGTATACATTATTTGTTTCAGGCGCTTGCAGATTGTTCAGGGGAAGCGCAAGCATCAGATTTAATCTCACAGAATTGATAAATGGTTCAGAAAAGTTTTTTATTTTTGCTGCATTCACGTATAATTAGAGAACTCCAAGATTAGCACAAAAAAAAATAACTGCATAGGAAAAACTCTCAAGCAACTCAAAATTGCCCCTCTGTGCTTAAAAAAGTGTGAAGGACAGGCTAAAAAATGAAACTGGATATTTTTGTGCACCCTGACAAAGCAACATGTCACAGATGGTTACCCAGAATCCATTACTGGTCACGTGTTTGGTTGGAAGTCTCCAATTAAGATGTACTTATGCCGCTGATCTATAGTTGTGGTCAGCTTTATCTAAGCCACATTAAGGGAGCAGTTGAAAGAAGCCTCCAGTACTACATATCAGTTCTGCACTGAGGCCTTTACCTGATTTCCAAAGTACTGGAAACAGTATGTTTTTCAGACTTACTTCTGAGAACTTTAAACCTTTAAAATATTAATTTGCATATATAAGCTTTAATTTGTATCATATTTGTTACATTTGGCATTTTCTTGCTTAACAATGTCATGTGCAATTTATTCACATTTTTCAGGGAAAGAATAATAACAGTAATGATGTAGAGGTCTGTTAAGGGCCTTTAAGTTCAGGGCTTATAAGGGCTTACTGTGATTTTGACCAAGTATGAGTGTGTCATGCAGTCTCTCTTGTCTTAGGTGCCATCTTTTTTGTACAGTTGACTCTATTCAGCAATTAAACCAGAGTACTTAAGGCCAGGTAAAAGAGAGCGCTAGTGCTAGAGAGCTGTTTTGGTTTACCGTGTGTGTGGCTGCCTGCTTTGTGCTCTGTGAGGTTGTTTTTATGGTGATTTAGTGATTTTCTGTTAAACTGTTAATAAAAAAAATAAATTTTTAAACGTTTCTTTTACAGCTTAGCCTCGATGTCTCCTTTTTTCAACCCAGACACTCCTTTTTTATTTTCCTACATGCCCCAAAACGTCTCAGGGGAATGTAATAAGTCTCAAAAACTCACACGAATTCATACGTCAAATATAACACACTTGTCATTACAGGGTTAAAGCACAGAGACGAGATAATTCCAGGGTTGCGAATATGCACCCTACAGGCAGCACGGGCTCTTTTGGGAAACAGCTGAAGTGCAGACTGACGACCACATAAGCAGCAAGGACACAGAGCCATCTTCGTGATGTAAACTTGCTGCCAGATATGAAAATCAAGCGGCATCAGATGGGGAACGAGAAGGAACAGAGACCCAAGTTCAAACGTGAGAATGACGTGCATCCAAGAGTTTAACGTGTCAATACTGAGAGACACGGCGCGCCACCCGAGATGAACAGACGACCGAGAGTTTGATGCAGGCTCTTTCATTTTGTGTTTAAAATGTTGGGGGAACTAAAGCCTCTCAATGGTCATGGGCCACCCACACAGGTGTTTTCACTTTGTCTGATTAGACCTCGTCTCATTACTGTGTGGGTAAGTGCAGACAGAGCCTGACTGAAGTCTCTGTTATTGCTCCCTTCAGGATGGAACAATACATACTGTCACACACAAAAAAGGAAGCTTTAATTCACGACTGAGAAAAGATGTCGATTCTCTAGCATGGGGTGCATTCTGTTCTCACTGAATGGAATCCACAAAGGACATCACACACACATTCACCACAACATTTCAATGCATTCCCCAAATCTTGGGAAATAAAAAATGCAAAAGCAATAAAATTACAAAGCCAAAAGGCAGACATATAAAATTAGACAGTCGTAATTCCTGGTATTTAATAATAGAGTGTTGATATTTGTGCGTGCTAGCTGCTTAAATGTATTTGAATTTGAACAAAGGTGACCCGCTGTTCAGCTGCAGTCCCCAGTAAAAGCAAACACGTTTCAGAAGTCATCAGTGGTTTGGCCTTCACAACAGACTTTCTACTTGTCACTGCAGGAAAACCATTAAAAGCATTAACAATGACTCACTTCAGTGCCTCTCAGTGAGCATGCAGGCACACAATGTCAGGACAATCCCTCAGAGAAAGGCAGTAATGGTTTATACATTATACACCTGTATTTTTCTGCACTGAGGTCAAAGTGTCACTTGTGAATAACGCCTGATGTATGTGCTGGATTGATGGATGGCTCGGTGTGTAGGGGCACTTGGTAGAAAATTAGTTCCTCCTGTTCCTATCCTCTTGTAATTTGAGCAACAGGCAGAATAAATAGTCAACCTTTTTCTTTCCTGTTTCTGCACCAAGCCCATGGGCAACTTTCAGCCCATCTAAGCAGAGGTGAAAAACCCCTGAGTGGGTTTGTAACAAAAATGAATGAAACCCTTCTTCTTTTTTCAATAATATGCAACTAACTGTATATTTACCTGTACAGGGGACACTTAATAGATCAGCTAAATCTAGGATTTGTAAGCATTTAAAGATTACCAATATATCTATTTTTTATCACCTGGGATCTTAATTTATGTCATATGCATGTATATTGTGCTTTCCTTCCTCCCTACTTGTGTTGCTGTTATGTTGATTGCTAACTGGCAGCTGGGAATTTGACGGAGGACTGATGGCTTTAAACTGGGACCTGACTAGGTTGCTCTCAGTTCCTCCTTCCTGGATCCTGACCAGACCGTGCCACAATAGCGTGTACAGATATACACTTTATATTTGTGAAATACCAATAAATAGAAACACACTTCCTCATATTGAAAAGCTAGTTCATGCATGTATTACTTCTAGGATTGACTACTGTTATTCATTATTATCACGTTGCTGCAAAAGCTCCCTGAAAAGCCTCCGCCCAGAATGCTGCGGCGAAAGTAGACGTGCTCTCTGCTTTTAAGATTAGGCTTGAAAGCTTATAGTTTGGGCTGGATCATCAGACACTCTAGCAGAGACTAAAGTTTTGAAAACACGTATGCCTGTGTTAACTCTGCTGCCTGCTATTCTCTACTTCCCTTTGCAACAGGATGCTAGTCATTGCTTTCACTTCTTCCACTCAACAGAATTGAAACTAAACGTAAAATACATAAAGGGCAGCATGGTGGTTAGCACTGTTGCCTCACAGCAAGAAAGAACTGGGTTCAAATCCACCATCTGGCCCGAGCCTTTCTGTATGGAGTTTGCATGTTCTAGCTGTGTCTGCGTGGGTTCTCTTCTGGTTTCCTCCCACAGTCCAAACACGTGCAGTGATTCTAAACTGCCCATAGGTGTGAATGCAAGTGCAAATGGTTGTCTGTCTCTATGTGTTAGCCCTGCAACAGACTTGGCTCTGTCTAGGGTGTACCCCGCCTCTCACCCTATGGTAGCTGGGATAGGCTCCAGCCCCCTGTGACCCTGATAAGGATAAGTGGAAGAGAATGGATGAAAATACATAAAGCTGTCCGAGCATGAGCTGGGGATTTTGTGTGTGGCGAAGGCTCGGAGAACACTATGCTGATTGGTTCACTGATATGTTAACAGCTTTTAGTGTGATGGAAAAACAAGGCTTACTATCATTGGAGCCAACCTTAATGCAGAGAGATGTGGATGAGATGAGATTCTGCAACCGCCGGCAGTCCCATATCGCCACACTCTATGACTGAACTCAATCCTCGAAGATGACAATGCTCGCCCCACAGAGTGGGGTTTATCAGAGACTACCTTAAGTTTAGGAGTGGAGAGGACAGATGATTGCCTGCAG
>VVHJ01000867.1:17870-38861 GCA_015107715.1 Tylochromis polylepis | reverse complement strand
AAGCTCTCAATTTACCGGTCGATCTACGTCCCCACCCTCACGAGCTGTGGGTAGTGACCGAAAGAACGAGATCGCAGATACAAGCGGCAGAAATGGGCTTCCTCCGAAGGGTGGCTGGCATCTCCCTTAGAGATAGGGTGAGAAGTTCAGCCATCCAGGAGGGGCTCAGAGTAGAGCCGCTGCTCCTCCACATCGAAAGGAGCCAGTTGAGGTGGTTCGAGCATCTGACCAGGATATCTCCTGGGCGCCTCCTGGGTGAGGTGTTCAGGGCATGTCCCACCGGGAGGAGGCCCCGGGGCAGACCCAGGACACGCTGGAGAGATTATATCTCTCGGCTGGCCTGGGAACGCCTCGGTGTTCCCCCGGACAAGCTGGAGGAGGTGGCTGGGGAGAGGGAGGTCTGGGCTTCTCTGCTTAGGCTGCTGTCCCCGCGACCCGGCCCCGGATAAGCAGAAGTAGATGGATGGATGGATGGATGTTTTTTACTTTATCATAGAAACATGCCAATAATACTTTCTTTAAAAACTAAGCAGCATGAAGTGAATAAAAAACTTTGTGCCAATGTCAAAACTTTTGGCCACGACTGTACAAACCTCAGCTGTCACAGAAATGGAGTGAACTGTAGCTAAAGATTAATGCATCTCTTGGAAATGTGAATCAGAGATGCCAGTGTAAATAATTTTTCAGTATATGTCAGAGGAGACAGAGAAAACAATTGTGAAATTCTGGGCTGCTTCTGGGTCTATATTATACATAACAGTTTGGTCCATAGCTCATGTCAATACTATTTTATTTATTTTTATATATATATATATATATATTGTTTTCTATTGAATACTTTGCCATCGATGAATCCCTAATTTGTAGACACAATTTTTAAAGTGAGACATCATGTTTTTCCTGTAGAATCTGCATATTAAAAAGGGCTAGCTTTTAACTCTCTTAATGACAAATATCTAAGTGTTGTACAGACTTACCTGGCAGAGATCCGTTTGTATATCCATTGATAGTGTATTTCACATGGTTATCTGAGGTATAGCCGTTAGGCTCATATTTGCTCTCGTTCTCATCAAAAACCCCAAAAAGAAATACATACTCTTGGTGGATGCCAGCCTGCTGCCCTGATTCATCTAGACTGCCTGCATAGAGAGAACGAAAAAAGAGAGAGATCAAAATTCTAATCAGTCATTTTAAAAGCAGTATAAAAAACACTAACAAAACACACAAAGCACCAACACATTTTCACGCTTACCTTGCTTGCAGATGAGCAAAGTGCCAATGAGGCCAGAGTTGTAGTCTTTGACCACATTTTGGTGGGAGATATAGATGTAGGTAAGACAAGTGGGGTCATTTTTCTGAGGAGCAACATCTGACGTCACCTCCCAGTAGTAAACGTGCTCAGTGTTGGGAAGTACTTTGTCGTCCTCTTTCTCTTTTTGTGATGTGTTGTCAAAGTAGTAGGCTCCTGTGAAGAAAGGAGATAATTGCTCCGCATTACAGATAAATAAAGACTTGTTATAAATAATATATCATGATGGTAAAATTAACAAAATGCTACTGGTGTGCAGCAACTAAAACTAAAAAATAAACTAACACTAGATGTGAAAACACCCCAAAACATTTTAATTAACTAAAATAAAATAAAAACTAGCCTTTTGAAAAAGAAATTAAAAATAACTTAAATGATTTTGTGAACTCGGACAACTAACTAAAATGAAATTAAAATATATATAGAAAATATCCTTAGTTTAGGCATTGATCGACATGTTCACTGAGACTCTGAATGTCTACAAGACTTTCAAAAGTTTCTGTGTACTGATTTTCCCAAAATCTTGCCTCTCATATATGCCCTCCATACAATAATAAACAATAAAGACTAAAACTAAGCTAAAACTAAACACTTTCAAACACAGACTAAAGTGAAACAAGAAAATCCATTCTGGACACTACCTGAAACTTGAAAACTAATTAGAACACACAAAACTATAACGCTGGTGTGTGGAAGTCTGAGAACATTTTGAGCTTTTTTATAACCAACTTCGAACAATTTCCAGAAATAATGGAGACTCTCCTGCATGGTGTTCTTTCATTTTTGTGTTTCCTGTGTACTCTGACTTTTGTATTAAAAGCAAATTAAGGAACACTTCGCCTCAATTTCCTAAGTTCACATTAATTTCTTTACGTCTCAGAGAGTGATTTCCTAAGGCTTAGCAATTCTTCCTGTTGGACTTCAGAACTGTCTGCTTTGATAATCTGCCTGCCTGGTTAATATTTTAGAAGAAGACAAACAGATTTGTTTGTTGTATTGGCTAACGTTGTGTAATTATTACAATGAGGGATATCATGAGCACTTGCAGTAACATTATGAGACAGACTATGCTATGGAGTAGTGGTACAGTTGTTTTAAGGTTAGCAGAATCTTTCACATTCATTTGTTAGCAGCTGGGTTAATACGCACTCACCCTCAGACTGTTTCCCATAAGCCACACCATGTGGGCTGATGCTATACGGGCTGGTGGCCATGTTTCTGAAAGTTACAACAATCGTCTCCCCTTCCTCTGCCCTCAGTGTGGGACCAAGGAGACCTGCAGAGAAGTTTATTTATGTGGAATCATGTCATTTCAAAGGCTTCAGTTCATCACAGGGACACACTGGGATAAACTCAAACTGACTCGTCACTCTTTCTGTTTAACTGTTGATTTGCACAGCAACTTACCTGTAAACATTTGCAATAAAATGAAAGTAACCTTCTTTTTTGTAAATACAGCTTTATATTTTTTTTCCTCCTGCTTTCCAGGAAAGGAATTATTCTGTGACTGTTATTTCACCATCCACACAAAGAATATGTGCTTTGGCACCACATAAAAGGTGGAAGGGAGAAAGTCCAAAAAAAACACCGCACCATGCTGATGTCTTTTTGATGTAATTTTGTAAAAACTGAAGGAATTCACCTTTTAATTCAGTTCCTTCAGAGAAAACTTAGCAAAAGTAGTAGCTGCTTATCCATTAATACGCACTCGGAGTGATACATTAAATGAATAATAGCCTAATGTGTCCTGAAAATATAAAGAGTGCATTTGATAGCGACTGTCTGTGTCTGTTTTTCTTCTCACTGCGAGATACCAGGGCACCTTAAAAGCTCCTTAGCACTGATTCATCAAGTCTCTAATACAGGATGAACACCATTAATCCAGAAAAAGCATTTTATCTTTCTGGTAATATTGTAGAAAATGTGTACCTATCATTATGTTATTAATGTTATTAGCAGTTGAACATTTCCTAATTTTCCTTTGTACTATATTATGTAGTCTCTTTCAGGAAACCTACTTAAAAAAAGAAAACATGCATGTATATATTAACTGCTTTCTGGGAACGTTAATGGAAAATACACCCCTCTGTCATACAGGTTAGTTATATGTGGGGACAGCGCAAGTGTTACTCAATAATTTAAACCAGACATACAGTGTATTCACGTAAACCGCATGAAGCATTTACCTAACCATGATGGATGAGTCTTAGCCTGTCTGAAGCCTTTCTCATATTCCCGAAAGACCACTTTCTTATAGGTGGGACCAGACCTAAGGAAGGGTGGAAAAACACAAAACATTACTCATTGTGCACAAATAAGAAAATCCCCACATTACATACACAATGGTGCATAGACTCCAAGATGTGAACTTTACTGATTTAACAAGGTGTGACTGCTGATTACATAATAAAATGGATTTTTAAAAATATAATAATAAAGTCACAAGTCACCAAAAAAAGCATTCCAGTCACTCAGTATCAAATTTTAAAGTGCTGTCCTACCCGTCTGTGTCATTGCCACAGTATTTCCAATCTATTTCCACAGCAGCAATGTAGTAATGTCTCTCCTTAGGTTGAGGCTGATTTGCTTTGACCTGGTGGGCAGTCAGAAGAACCAGGACAGGTAGGAGCCAGCGAGCTCCAGCCCGGACACGGAGCCTCATACTTATGATCAGTCCTCCAGGTGAGTGTGCTGTCTTCTACAAGTCAAGAACTTTGGATCTGACAGAGAGTCTGCTGTGTGCTTTATCTGCCACTGACAAACATACACAGACCCACACTTGCTAGTTCAAACATTATGTCCCAGGGCAATGAACTGCGCCTCTGCATATTTTTTTTCTTTTTGCAACTGGAACCATATGTGCGTTGCTGTGAGTCATGCCTGAAGGGTGCTGATTCAGTGGGAATGAGTGTTGAAAATCTGATCATAAATTTCTCTGACCTCAGAATGTCCCAGAAAATCACTTGCTATAATTTCTGAGAAACATTACTGTGTAATAGGTGTGGGCACACGTCATTTTGGTTTACCTCAATTTCATGCAATAGAAATACTGTTAAATGTAGCCTAAACTCATATCTGGACATTTTTTATTTACTTATTTGTCAGTGTTTATCAGTTTATTTATTTATTTATTTTTTAAATAAGTTGTGACTTAAAGTCTCACATTTACATCAAACAAAGAAAAAAAATCTATTCTCATACTCACACTTTCATTCGTGTATCATTTTCCTCTTGTCTCCTATTTCCCCTTGTCTCGATTGTACTTCATTTTCTTGTCCTGTGAACAGAAATACGACACAGGATGACGTCGTAACCTGTGCCTTAACGCCTGCGCAGATTAACCAGGAAGAGCCAGTGTTGACGAGACGCAATCCTTCGGTTATGTTTTGTACTAAAGAAGACTAGCAGGTAGGTATATAACACTGCCCTGTTTTCTCATGTGATGGACAGTGGCCTCACAAAAATATTTCCGAATATTTAAAAGAACAAGCCTGTTTTATCGGCAGTGTTTATTGGCACGAAGGTGACGATTTAAAGGCTAATGATGCAAGGCTACCTCTGTGCTTATAGAGCTGTGTGTTGAATTTTGTGTGTTTGAACAGTCTAGCTTATTGTCCTGACAATTTTCGGGTGAGTTTTATGAGTATCGTTGGACATGAAAATGGAGTTTAAATTATTTCAGAAGCTGGAAGTTGGTTTAAAAAATGTCGACTAATTTGCCATTAGATTTCTTTGTTTGTTCTTAAGTCAGTAAGTCGTTAGTAAAAGTGAAATATAACTACGTATTTTAGCAAAGTGTCGGTCCTTAAGTTGTGTGTATTTAGGTCTGTGTAGGTTCTCAGACATCCAGGTCATGATTATCTAGTATAATCATTGTTATTATTATTATTATTATTATTTTAAATTAGTGAACAGAAAAAAGTCTAACCCAGCCCCAATACTTAATGCACTTAGCAGGTAGTGTTTTTTGTCTTGGTGAAATTATGGATATACAGTACTGTGCTAAAATCTTGAGGCATCCCTCATTTTTGGTTATTGGTGGCTTTTTTAACAAAATGTAATTTTGTGCACCAAAGAGATGTTAGCTGAAAACTTGGCATATTCTCAGCGTGGTGTGCAGTGTGTCTTTAAAAGCATTTAAGGAAGGTAGACAAGTGGAAGACAAAAGAAGCAGTTGCAGGCTTAAAAACCTGTCCACAGCAGATTAACAGTATCTGAAAGTCACATTCTTTAGAAACTGGGTGAAAAAATACAGCAAAGACCTGACACAGGACCTGAGAGATGCATCTGGGCTTGCAGTTGATCCATATACTGCTTACTGAAGCCTCATCAGAAATGGTCTCAGTGTGAGGGTGGCTGTCAAAAACCAATTCTTAAGGAAGGGAAATTGGGAGAAAATGTTATGTTATGCCAAATTACATAATAACCAGACTGAAAATCCCTTGTACGCCCTGTTGAAATTAGCAAATTTTGGCTGTGTCATGGTTTGACAGAGAATAAACAAAAACGGCCAACATCCACATAAAACCCTTGGACTACTTAAAGAAATGACATGAAAGCTTGTCTGAGACAGTTGAAGGTTTCTTGGAAAATAAAGGTCGTCTTACTGAATATTGAAATATAAGATGAGGGGTATTTAGCCTCAGTGACATGGTCATCTTTGTATTGCATTACACTGAGTTGTTTCTCCTCATACACTGTTTCACAGATCACCCATAAAAGGAAAAGCCATCACATATCTCTAAGCAGCTCACACAGCATAATCAGAGTGACCAAATGAAATGAACCTGCAGTGTTGTTTTTAGTGTCCTGTATTTGATCAATATTTCTGCAAGTTTTAGTACACATTTACATCCTGTCAATGTTGTCTTTTTAAAATCTTTATCTTAGTCTTTTCAGAGACTCACACAACAGATTTAAAAATTCTTTGGCAGTATAATAATCATAATGCAAAGGGTCAGTCTGATAAATGTGTGTATCCATTTCCAGTTGCAGCCATGGCATGCTGCCCCTCGTGCCCCAGGCTGTGCTCCCGCTCATCAGCCTACACTCTTGCTCTCGGGCTAGGCTTTGTAACACTGGGGACAAGCCGCATCCTACTTCTGAAAATGTCTGCCAATGCTGGTGATTACCTGACAGTAAACACACTCAGACAACTTTTTTTTTTTTTCACAGCTGGATAAAAAGATTTGAAAACTGTGTCAAACGGTGTTAATTTTTCTGGTGTCCATTATAGTGATGTGTTGGCAGCTTGTTGAGTGCGTATCTTCACTTTTTGTTCTGTTTGCAGAAAACAAGTACGACTTCCTCCCAGCATCTGTAAATCTGCTTGCCGAGGCTCTTAAACTGCTCTTCTGTCTGGTCATGTCAGTTAGGGTCTTAGTCCGAGGTAAACATTTATGTCTGTGTGTGTGTCCTGGTTGTGATCAGCTTTTTGAAATGTTCTGGTTTCATGTCACATCTCAAGGTGTTTTCACACCTGCGGTGTTTAGTCTGTTTAAATCAAACTCTGGTTCGTTTTCCCCCCTTGGTGCAGTTCATTTGTGCAGGTGTGAACACAGTGACCGTGCTCAGGAATGGACCAAAACAACAGCACCGAGACCCTTTGGAGGAGGTGCTTTCGGTACAGTTCCAAACGAACTACAAAGCGGTTCGTTTATGGTGTGAAGGTGTAGTTTGAGCTAAAAAAAACCCATCCCATGCTTTGTAATCTCAGTGTCGAAAGGTACTATAGATGTTCAAAGGTCTGTACGAGCTAGCAGCTAGCCATGAAATAAATGCAAATTCTCTGTGTTCTCAAATAGTCCAGAACACAGCACCTTCTTCCTGCATTTACTTTTGTTGTTCCTGGCCCGACACATCAGGCTGCTGAGTGAACTGAACATTCTCACATGGTTTGTAGTGACACAGTTGCTTGGAGTTCATTTGAATTCTTCTCTGTGTGGAAACAAACCCAATCACAGGGAAAAACTAATGGTTTAAAAACTCATCAAGTGATCAGGACCAGAGTAAATGAGCTATAGGTGTGAAAACGCCCTCAGTTTCAGATATCTGGGTGAATTGCTTGAATGTGGAAGCTTAGTGGAAGCAGTTAAAAAGAAACTAAGATAATGCTGGAAGAGTGATTGCAAGTTCTACAAGTTTGCCTATGAAAACAAAATAAAACATAGCAGTTAAATATGGCTGATCTGTTGTTCAAGGTTGTGTTCTTGTCAACCTCCTTAAAAGTCCCGTTTTTATTGTTTCATTTGTGTACATTTTCACCTCAGACTTGCAAAGAGAGCAAACTTTTCTATCAGACTGTCCCATTATTAATGAATTATTAATTATGTATTATTTATTATAAAGTCCTGTGTCTCCAAAATTTTGGGATTGTACCTATTAGTTTATCATACATAGGTGTGGCTGCCTGTTGGAATTATTTTTAGATTTTAATATATCTGGTAGCTTAGACAGTAGAAGTCACTATCTAAGCTAAACTAATAAAGTCTATAGGAGACAGGTTAGCGAATGATAGCCAGTCAAAGTAAAGTCAACTGTCTAGTTAAAGGTCAGTGGCAACAGGAATGTTGAATTAACCATTACAAAATGGTAACACAGTTTTCACTTGTGCAGATGGTACAGGAAGGGATCGATAACCTGGATATTAGTATTTATCATATCTGAATATGGCAAAAACCATGATGAGTCTTATAACTAATACTTATGTTCATAAGTTCATCCAGCTTCATTGTTTGTTCCATGAGTGAAGGATGTTCATTGACTCTTTGTTTCTGTTACTACAGAGGGCCGATCATGCAGAGATTTGGGTTGTGCCTCCAGCTCTTCCTTCCTCAGCTCCCTGAAGTGGGCCGTCCCTGCTTTCCTTTACTTTCTTGACAACCTCATCATCTTCTATGTTATGAGCTACCTGCAGCCTGTTAGTACAGATGAGATATTTAAGATGTTTGCTAAATGATAGCTGCTAGAGGGAAATTTTGTTGCCTGGACTGCAAATTTTTCAACCATTGTTAACATCTAAGTCTCATTTTTTAGTTTGTAGATTTTAGCTTTTCATATCAGACTGGCATTAACAAAACGCCCTGCACAAGGCAAACTATTTGATGCTTTAAATGTGCTGAGCTGTTGCTGTTCTTTTTGTTTCCAGGCCATGGCAGTGTTGTTCTCCAACTTTGTCATCCTGACCACAGCCGTACTCTTTAGAATTGTTTTGAAGTAAGTTTCTCTTTTAAGTCTACTGTAATGTCCTGTTCTTCAGAAACATGGTGTGTGTGTTTGATTGTAGAATGAGAGGTGATATTTTGCTGAGAGTTTTTTGGTTGGTCTCTTGAGGAAAAAAACCATTTTTTTCCTGCTTTCTTATTGTAGTAAAGTGAGAATGGTCTCCTATAGTATAGAGCACTAAAGCACTCACAGTTAATTCGATCTTCAGGCTGTTATTTTTATTACTCTATCATAAGCTAATAGATTAAGCGTTATTTTATTATATTTTTTTAACCTGGCCTTTTCCTACAGGAGGCGCCTGTCTTGGGTTCAATGGGCAGCATTGGTTATTCTCTTCCTGTCCATCGTTTCCTTGACGACAGGATCAGGAAGCAAGCAAAACTCAATAGCTGTTCCCAGTCTTCACTCAAACCCACTTTCCAGCCCCTCCAACTCTTGCCTACTCTACACCCAGCTTTTGGAGGAGATGAAGAACAGCAGGTAAACGTGAGGCGTGCAGGATTATTTAACCTTTACTTAACTAGGAAGTAGAACTTCTGAGATTTAAAATGTTTTGCAGTGGCAATGTCCAGAACAAGATGAGTAGCAGCACAATATAGAACAATACACACCCAGTGAGCATATTTATACACGTGAGATAAAGAATGAAGTGTAGAAACTTAAGTTAAATATTTCAAAACTATGAAAACATCATGACAGGTCAAACGTAGTGCGGCTGCACAACATTTATCACTGTATTCAAATAATTTATAATCACCTTGAATTCATTTAGTGAGATCAGTCCCCTAAAATATAGTTGATTTTGCAGCTCATGCTGGGAAGCTGAATGTTAAACTGCCCTTTTCCCCAGTTCACCACAGCTGTGGGGAGAGATGGAAAGATTATATGTATCAATTCCAAGTATTTTAGCAGGTCTTTTAAGCAAGGATAGAAAAACAGGTTTGGTAATCTAATAAATGACACATATCTGTCATATTTGTAATATTAGATTAATATTTAAAATGATTGCGTTTTTGACTGCTGCATCGAGAAAGTATTCTGTAAGTAAAATGGCACAGAGAGCTTTGGGAAGTTCTGAACATTTCTTTTGCAACTTGATTTAAAAAAAAAACCCAATGTATTTTTATTTATTAATCTACAGTGAAATAATGTAATGTACACATTACATTAAATACACTTTTTCACATCTTTGTACCTGCCAGTGGATCATGGGCATTGGCCCTGCCCAGCCAGGCCTGGAGGGGCAAAGTAGTATCGAAGCTTCAAACTCTGGGTGTGGGTCACATCCTGCTCATCCTGCAGTGCTTCATCTCTGCCATGGCCAACATCTACAATGAGAAGATTCTCAAAGAAGGAGAGCAGCTCACTGAGAGCATCTTCATACAGAACAGTAAACTGTGAGAAGCAGCTTATGAAGAAAATGGGAAATCAGAAGACACGTGGATAACTTTGGTGCTAACATCAGTCCTTTGCTGTGTGTTTTTTAGGTATGCCTTTGGTGTCGTGTTTAATGGTCTGACTCTTGGGCTCAACAGTGAGGCACGGGGCCTCACCATGCACTGTGGCCTCCTACATGGACATAACATTTATTCCCTGGGCTTGGTGCTGGTCACTGGTGAGTAAGGGCGGATTAATAACCCGTACTGTAATCACAAAGTTTTATTTTTTATTTTTTTCTCTATTAGTCAGATTCTTCTAAAATGTCAGTGTTAAACAAAAGTGGGCCTGTTATGCTTTTATTGTATGTGTCTGTGTGTTATTATGAGCTCAGTTAATCCATGTGAGCCCAAAACAGCTTCATCATTTATTCTACTTTTGGACATCATGTGGTCATTGGGACCACAAAATTACATTTAGCATTTTTAACTTTTGGTGTTTCTTCCCATCACAAGATTGATAACTTCAGTCAGCATTGTAGTACATCATTCTCACATGCGTTCTCACAAGGGACATATGAATACTGTTTTATACAGCTTGTGACTGGAAGATCAATCTCAAGCAGGCATAAGTGTGATGTTTATTGAACTGAGATGTCCTGCTATCACTCTGTTGCTGGAGATGTCCACTTTAATTTAATTTAATTAGTATGCTGCTTTGAATTATATACAAACATGTCCATGTGGATTTTAGAAGTTGCTTGAGGAAGAGAAATTGTGTTCATCAAAAGAAGACAGTTGAGGTGCTTGGGGCATCTGACTAGGATTCCTCCTGGATGCCTCCTAGGTAAGGTGTTTTTGGCCATGTCCTACTTGGGAGGAGGTCACAGGGCAGACCCAAGACTCACTGGAGAGATTGTATCTCTCGGTGGGCTTGAGGATGACTGTGTCCTCCAGGATGAGCTGGAAGAGATGGCTAAGGTGAGGGAAGTCTGTCAAATTGATAAGCAGAGGAGGTGGTGCAGCACCTGGTTCTGTTTGTAGTAGCTCAGATGAGGGGCAACCAATCAGATGAAAGCTGGCTTAAATAGAGGAGGGGTTGGGGTGGGGGCTCAAAAAGACTGTAGCATGCAAAACCACTATTTTGTATCATTTTTATCCTCTATAGACAAAATCATCTCAACTTGTGATCTTGTAAGCTGCTGGTACTTGAGTTGTTTTATGCCTCTGAATAGAGCCTGAGGGGTATTTGGTCCTGCTTCTGGCATCAGTGCTAAGCTACACTAATCCAACTGCTGGATATAATTTGTTATTAACTGGAGTAGTTCATTTATCTAGCTCTACTATGCATTTGAAGAACTCATAATCTTCTCTGTGTTCTCCCTAGCTGCCCTGGGTTTATCTGTGGCCTTCATCTTAAAATTTAGAGACAACATGTTCCATGTGCTGACCGGCCAGATCACTACTGTTCTGGTCACAGGCCTCTCGCTCTTCCTCTTTGACTTCCACCCTTCGCTGGACTTCTTCCTCCAGGCACCCACGGTCCTGCTGGCCATCTTTATCTACAATGCCAGCCGGCCCAAGGACCTGGAATATAGCCTGCAGCAGGAAAAACTACGGGTCATCAACGGGGAGGTGTTCGAGAGGTCCAGAGGGGTAGGAGACAAACCACAAATCCTCAGTAGTCGCATGCGCAAGCCCACACACGCCTTTTCCTCACACAACTTCACTCACCTAACCCTGATGTATATCCACTTCCTCTCCTCCCACCCACATACCAAGTGCTCTGCAGGAAACTTGGCTCTTGTTTCTTTGTAATGTCATTTCTTGAGTGCAGGAGGAAACCTGATTCCCAGCTATGAAAATAGCATCCAGGCTCATGCTGGAGCCTTACTTCATGTAATTCCTTTAGTAGTCAAGTGGTTTTTGATGGAAGAAGCTATTTAACAATACAGTACTCTGTGGGGATACTATCCTGGAATTCTTTTCATCCCCAGTGTCCTGTTCTGTATTGAAGAAACCTTGTAATTCATGTGAAATGCCAGTTTTCAGGTATTTGTTTCTTTGCTAACAAAAACGCCCTCTCCATTACCAGCCATGACTTTAAAATGCAAGGTACGTCCCCTGTGTTTTTCAGGGAGCAAATACTCCCACCACTTTCTGAAGACAGAAAAAAGATGTGCACAGTACCTCAGTGTCTGCAGATTTTTCCACTGGATTTGACGCCCTGTCTCTTTTTTGTGTTGTAGGATGGTGAGGAGCTCGAGCTCCTGACAAAGGCAAATGCAGACAGTGAATCTGATGAAGAGTCCTTGTAGTAATGATAGTTCACTCCCAAAAGAGAGGATACTCTGCATCTTTCCTGCTGCTGATGTCAAACTGCACAATTGACTGGATGGAACATGGTCACAGATTGTCTGTGAAAGCATTTATTTGAACAGTGATAAGCAGGTAAACAGTGAAAGATGCTGTTGATGGATTATATGATGGACTCCTAGAATAAAAAAACAAAAAAGGTGTTTAATAACAGAATTAGCAAAATGTGTATATTTTGGAAACATGCCTGTCTGTGGATGACTGCTGTCATTCATATGGGGGAAAGTACCAGCAATGCTGTTTGTTGCAACTGTGTCTGCCAGTTTTGGATTCATTGTGGATTTCTTTTATGGACGGTGTATTTCTTTACATGATTCCTGTTGTACATGCTGCTATTTGACTGCTTGCTGGTGCTGGAAGTTTAAGGAACAGAAACTTCAGTTTCAGGATTGTTCTGGTAATAGATTTGTTTGAAATTGTAGTGATGTTGAATCTTTATCCACACTATGATGAATTCAGATTGTATTAAAATACTGTGGAAGAGGTAGTCCAATGCAAATCCACATACTATACATTCACAAGTGTTCATGTATTGGGAATTGACACACACATCATGGGTCAAATGCATAGACAATACATGTATAGGCACTTTTTTCCCCCCTCCAAATCTCAATCTGCATGGAACTCAACCCATATCCATCAGCCTTGTTTCCACTCCATTCTGCAGTCATGAATGGATGTAGGAGCCCCTTTAACTGGCTGGACATGAAATTGCAGCTCAAATAATTTCATATGGTGATGAAAAGAACAACAAAGAAGACACAGAGTTGTCATCAAGGTGGAGAAAAAGAAATGTCTTAAAATTTGATCTCAATTTTGGAATCACAAAAGAAGAAACTCAATCATAGGGAAAAAGGAACAGAGGCAACTATTAAGTCCAAAGTAAAGGGAGGCAAAAAAGTCATTTTTCATTGTTAACTAAAGGAAAGCAGAGTTGCAGCTTTTTATGGGACACAGAATTTCCAAAAAATAATAGGAGGCTTGCTAAAATTTAGTTCCCCCAACAACAGGTGGAACAGAAAAAATATAAATGAATTTTTTAAACATCTGGCACCTGATGTCATTTTCACTGGACTATTGGTGTTTATTTTTTGAGCCAGAATAAAAGTGGTATTGACATAATTGCCACTAATGCCCGACTTTCTGTCAGCACAACAAACTCCCTGCTTCTCTTACTTGGGGCTTGAATATTTTCTTGTTAAACTGTAAAATAAGATTGTCGTTTGTGCCATTAAAATCCTCACGTGTGAATGCATTTTCTTGCAAAATAAATGGCAAGTTGTTTTACTTCTGTGCAAGTAATGTAATTTAATACAATCACTGAATCATACAGTCTTGTCATAAATTTATGTTCATTTATATAATACTGAGAAGGTTTTCTGGAGTAAAACGTAAAGGATACTAGTTGCTCTAACTCTATATTTTTATTCTTTTACTCTGTGCATGCTTGATAGCTGTTTTAGTTCCCTATCAGTTCCTTTAAGCCAACTCTGTTAAACAGCAGATGGGTAGAATATCTATGTTCCACACTCACTAAAACCATACAGATCCAAGAGAAAAGAGACTGTAACGCAGTCTGATGTCTAAGCTTTAAATTAACAAGAATTACTTGTACATACACCTTGGCCATGTTTAATACAAACCCTGTCTCTTGCTCTATGGCAGCTGAGAGAGGCTCCAGCCTCCCCGTGCCCTTAATTGAATAAGTGGAAGAAAATGGGTAGGTGGATTCCAGCCCTTCTCAGTCACAAAGTGTGTTTGTAAATGTGATTACATTGAGGGGACAGTAAGTTGAGAAGGTTTGAAACTACTGTAGATATTATAACTATTGTACATTGTTTCAATCATTGTATGGCCACTAAAATACACTTAAAAATATTTCTCTAGTTTTGCCACTAGGGGGATGTGTAGCTCAAAAGATTATTGCAGTGCACTGGCACTAAAAGTAAGACAAATAATTCAAAGGACCTGGTAGTAAACAAATGTTTATTTTCATATAGCCATATTGAAACAGAGTATAAATAGAAACGATGTATAGCCACTGAACCTTTACAAAAGAGAAATAATGTGATGCTTTTAATAATATTATTGGTAACTGCACTTAAAAGGCAACAGATGTCCAATAAATATGTCCTGTTATCTACAAAATCAAAGTGTGTGCTGAAAATCTGACTATGTAAGTTTGACCCAGAATAGCCAGTAAGAGATGACAGATGGTGCAATAATGTTTGAAGTTGAAACAAAAAAACGACAAAAAGTAAAGTATGCAATCCATCTCTGAACCTTCAGGTTCATCCATAAACTTACTGACTAACCAGATCTGACGCTGCTAAGTATAAAGTCTTGCAGCATACTATGCTATACAGGGAACATTAAAGAACTGGATATGTGAAAGCAGTTTTCTTCCCTTCACTAAGTGCTACAAAATATTCGTCTGTGCCAACTGCCTGGTGGAAGATGGGAAAGACACAAAAAGGTGGGCCAAAGGAAGGTAGCACCAAGGACCAGCTGCAGGGCAGTGTGCATCACTGGGTAGCACACACCTGTTAGTAACCATACCCCTGGTGATAGCCGTCCTGATAACTGTGTTCATATCCATGTTGATGGTAACCATAGCCACCGTATTCATCTTCAGGGCAGCGCATGCCAAGCGACTGCTGGATGGCCATCTCCTGTCTGCGGAGCTGCATAGAGTCTACCAGGTCATAGATAATGGCCATGGACCACATGGGTGAGGGGTACCAGGACTTAACATTGCCATCCTTCCCCACCAGCAGCATGGAGAAGTATTCTGGACTGATTTGGAAGTAGTTTCTCATGTCCTTCACGAGGGTAGCTGAGAGCCCTTCACGCTCCACGGTAGCACTCCCTGGATGGACCAGAGGATCAGGTTAGGAAGAACGTATTTAAGAGCGAATTTCACAATAGATGTAGCATATCTACATTTTCTTCTGCCTCTAAACTTATCACACTGAACTCAGATACCAAAAGTAGAGACCTTAGCATTCATAAATATATCTGTTCACTATTTTGTGTTAAAAATTCTTACCATTGATAGGATAGAGCTCCAAGACTCCACCCATATCTGGTGATTCTGTGCCGACCAGCTTCAGAATGGCGATGTGCCTCAAGCCTATGTCACCATGGCAACCATTTTTGAAAAGACATCAAAATGAGGCAAACACTTTTTAGACAACAGTAAGACTTCAAATGAGAACAGCAGTATGCTAACCAACTGTTTCTTATCAGTTTCTCTGCTTATTTAGGCTGATTGTTACTTATTTGTTATTGGAACCATCCTAAGCACTGGTCTCTAGGTAAAGGGAGGAGAATGTGATGGTGGTCCGGAAAGCCCTGCCAAAAAAGCTGTTTCCTCTGAAGCGAGAAAGCCCACATTAAACACAGGAGAACGCTGGCTTCACTTGGTGAGCGCCAAGTGCTGAATACCAGGATCAAACCTCTCAGGCCTTCAGCCCAGTCAGCAGGACAGGCCTTTGTGTGGGATGAGGGAGTGAGGGGGCAGCCCTGGGTGCTAAACCAGCCAAGAGCAACACATGAAGGGAAAAAAGTCCTAGTAGAACCTAAACTGGATCTAGTGATACAGCAAGAAAAGCTGTTTTCTTCAATCATCTGACTTGACTTAAAGAAAAACAGTGTACACTCACACAGATAAATGGTAGCACTTTCCAGGAAGTTATATTTCACGAGAGCTTTATAAGCTAGAACAAATGATAAATCATCTGTTAATGCTTCACAGATAAACAACAAGCTACAAATATTTTTTATCATTGCAAGGTTGTAAAGATTTGCTTAGGCTTGAATATAACCCCTATTTGATGCCCTTATGTACATCTTTTATATAGAGTCTACATGTACAACAAAGAAACTCAGGCACATTCCTTCAAACATCACAGTGAGTGTATTTGTGTTTGGAGGTGAAACAGGCATGAAACATTCAAAAAGAGAGGACAGTGAAAGATTGCTTGTCATCTTGTTCTCTAGCCTTTAAGGTCAGAAACTGTAAATGTAGATTTAACGGCTGATTGTTACAAATAAAACATCTGACTCAAGGTCAAGCTCATACATGTGAAAGACCATTTAGGTTTGTTTTTTTTTACAGACTATTTTAACCTGTATGAATGTGCAGAAGCAACAAAAGTCTGAAGGGAGCCAGGAAGAAATGTTCGAAATCTTCAACTTGTGCAAACAAAACAAAAGCATGAGGTTTATCTTGGGTAGAAAGTCCTGCTGACAGCAGTTATTTGATTTCACAGAGAAGGAAAGTTCACCATGGGCTATTTAAAGTTTACATTTATCTTCCATAAACCTGTCAAACATGTCAGGTTGTTGAGATTTGCAAAGTTGAGACAAATGCCTCTTTTTGAGATGTGCAGTAATAACTTTCAAGTTACTGTGGAAAAGTTGACTAACTGGCCGGCTGAAAAGGGGAGGAAAAGAGCTAACAGTACAGTTCTTTGCCAGTTCTGTCATCTGGGATCCTTCTGCACATCCACTGGTGGACACACAATAACACACACATAGTGCTCACACGCATAAACACAGGCTGATAATGTCTGGGAAGTTGCAGTAAACAAAAAAAATGACTTGTAATCCGCTTCTTCATTTGATTATCATGAATGTTCTGACTAACATTTTGGCAAGCAGGGACAGGACACAGACCTGTGTGAAGTGAATGTCACCTTGAAATAAACATGTCATCAAAGGGATTATCAATTATCAAAGGGATGTTTCACTCTATAGTCACTTTCATAAAGATTTCTGCTCTTTCAGATATCTCTTCCCAGGAAAAGAATCTTGGCTTGCAGGAACAGAAAATTGTTATGGGTGGCTGTGCCTCTTCCACAAATCGGAAGGTCAGTTGTTCAGTCTCTTACGTTTCTTATAGTGTAAAGAGTACGGTGAACAGGCACATCGCAACACTTTATGATGAATTAGAATAAGGAGTAATAATCACATTAACAATCGGTTCATTCAGCCTGCAACTGTGCTTCTTATAGATTTGTTTCTTGGTTGCAGCAGGCAGCAGATTTTGGAGGAAAAAACCTACACCACCTACACACCACCAAACACCAGAGAGACTCAATTAGAGCTTCGGTGGCGAGCATACTTGACCTCTGAAAAGTGAAACTGGTTTAATTCTGGTGACTCACCAAGATTGCAGGCTTGGCTGTTGAGGGCATAAAGCTGCTGCTGATAGGCCCACTCCTCGTCGTTGGGAGCGGAGATGATGAACAGGCGACGTCTCCATCGGAACCTGCAATCACAGAAAATTTGAGCCTGGATTTAAGTGGCACTTTGGTCCCGCAGTGAGAGCTCTGTACCAAGACAAGGAGTTTGTGCTTGTATGTTACATATTCCCCCTATTACTGCCAGAGGGTGACAACCCAGAATTATGGTCAAAAACCTGCCAGATCTCTACACTGTGTTCGGGGGGGTGGAATTCAGGTCTCTATGGCAACAAAAGACAGCCTGTCTGCTTTAGACATCTCCAGGAGAAAATGTGACTGAAATGATTCAGCCTTGAGGAATGGCAGGGGTTTTTGTTACTTTTAATTTTCATGGAACACACACATACAGGCTGCTGCAGTCTGCCAAGTGCTGCTCAGAATTATTTAATTGTGGTCCAGCTGACTGCAACAGATATTTGACTGATGTGGACACAGCATGATGGGACCACCCAGTAATTCTAACTACACAGACTATATAGATCCGGGGGCACAACCTATATATGGCATTAATGTCAATAAAATGTCGTAATGGAAACAAAGGTGTGCTGAATACCTTGATTTGTCATGTAAATCTTGCACCTATGGAATGGTTTGTGCATGTTATTTTTAAGCTACACGTTAATGGTACATCAGCATGGGTGCTCTTAACCAGTAAAACTTTAAGAAAATCAATCACAGCAGTATTCCTGTGCACAAATCCATTCTTATAAAGATATAGTTTAGTGTGGAAGAACTTTCACCCTAAACCCTAAAGCCGACAGCTGTCTTCAGGAGCTTCTTCCACTAACACACTGACCTGGACCTCTCAACTGATGCTGCCTTCCATCGTTAATGGAATTACCTGATAAATTACATAACCTGCCATGTGATACACACAGTCCAAGAAGGTTGTTCTTCAAGTTTGGTGATTGGAATTTTAGTATCTTATAACTGTACACATAATTGCATTAATTAATAGAAATCTATGCCCTCTGTTGCACACACAGTTTATGATAGATAGTTTATAGCTTGCTAACAGCCAGACTTCAAAATGCAGATTCCAGAAATCAGAGGGTGACCTCACAGTCTTTTATGTATATAGTCTATGGTTTGTCAGAAAAATTTGTATATTTCATTTTTATGTTACTTAGCACTAATTAGTGGATTTTTATATCTGTGTGATCACCCCACAGTTTGTGATTGCAGCTTATTAACCAAGCTTGCTAGTGTTAGCTAATAACTTTCTCAACCTCATCAAAATATCATGAATTGTGTCTCCAAAAAACCAAGCCATAACCTAAAACTTAAGGCTTCAAAACAAGAGTTCACAGCCACGAATTAATGCAAGATGCCATGGTGGCTCTGTCCATCTTTTGTGTACAGGCTTTATTAACTGATCTCACTCATGGCAGAATATCAGCAAATCCCTGCTGGTAGTTCTTAAAATCTCTTCGTCAGAAAAAAAGGTTTTAATGTTTGTACAGCCACAGTGTTTTGGTCATGCTGTATATTTCAAGAGAAATCCTTACCTGGAGAGAAAGTTTTCCAAAGATCTGGGCTTGTCCTCTTTCTTACAGACCACTCCATCTTTCTTCTGCTGCTCCATCTCTCGGATTCGGGAGGAGAAGGTGTCGATGTAGTTAAATACAGCCTTCATGGCAATGGGAACCTCATAGGATTGCTGACAAACAAGATTGATAAGAACCAGTCAAATTCTCCCAAAGGTTGAGTCTGAGGTGAAACCACAGAATAAATAAAGCAAAATCCCTGTCGACAAAAAATAAATAAATAAGTAACACCACATCACAAAGGGCATTAAAATAGAAATCCACTACATGAAAAAATGGTGAAACTCCTTCCAGTAATGTGATTATATGAAGTTATGCATGTTAGTAAATGTGGTGTGGCCTTTACCACATCCCAGCAATTCTTTATAACAACTTCTGGGAAGCAGCATAACCAAGTATCTCATTTCATCCTAACTGGACACAGCATGAACATCTGAAACGTGCATGAAAATTTAACACATTTGTACACCTTCCTCAGGACATGCTGAAGTTGCCATTCTGATTCTTTCACACCTTTCCTTCCATTGCGCTCTCTGTCCTTTTTCTGTCTCATACACACACCCACATCCTTGTACATTCACAGACTCCTCTGTCTCTGCTGCTGACAGCACAGGATGTGAACACTGGAACTCTTTGATGAATCTGTCCGAAAAACAGGCCGGTGATTTATCCTGGCACATGCACACACTCTCTTATACACAGATGCTGAGCAAATGTCGTGTTGTGTGAATTAAAACAGTGTTTTAGTAAAAGCACCATGTTGGCAGTATGAGGGCAGAGAGAAAGAGAAAGATACAATGGAAGTGTAAGCAGATAAGTTGTGAATCTGTGAATACTGGAAGAGGACCAAGAGACCAACAGCAGTGCTATGAATGAAGGTTATTTAAAAGTATTAGTCAGGACTATGTCAAAGGGCAAGTAGAAAAGTATGATTAAAATCCTCCCTGTTAAAATATCATAGTATATTTAGAGGTCTTTTTACAATTCAGTGACTGAATCCTTTAAAGGATATGTTCCAGGAAGGCAGGACTTTTGACACCGCTGATCATGCAATCTTAGTAATTATGCTACATAATAACGGTTTTGTCCAAGAATGCTTTAACTTAGTTTTGAAATTAGTCAGCTAGAACATGATGTGTCTGCTTTGCTGGGTCTTCTTCTGTGTTTTTTCCTGTTTCCAAAGATATGCCTTTGGATGTGTGTATGCACCTAAAGGCACTTTGCACTGTTTTTTATTTATAAATTGTTGCTCTATCTGGTTCTTTCTTATTTTTTGTATGTACATGTGTAACAGCCATAACCTGTACTGCCTTCACTTTCACAATATTTTATACATGTATGTTTCCCAGAGTCAGAACAGACATAAAAAAAAAGGATTTACCGATGCTGGCTCTGTTACGTGGACTAATCTACAGGGGGATATCTTTAATGAATGTTTTCCATTTTCCTGCATTGCTTCTCTTCTCTTTATGTCATGTCACCTATTTACCGTGCAGCTGACTGAGAAGCACTTACACTGCAAACACTTGTTAAAGGCTCTTTGAGACTGATGGTGGCATTTGAACCTAAAAGTTAGTGTCAGCCTGCTATTATAAGTTACTCACAATGACTACACATCACTATCATGCTAACCATCTTGTTAGCATGTACTAATTAGTCCTAAACATAACATAGATCTGAGGCTGTTGGGAATGTCACAGGTTTTTGACATCATATGTTTAGACTGTTTAGCTTACACGTATGTACCTCTTGTATTTCTTGATTCAATAATATGCATGCTTATTGGGCACCAATGTATTACATATATATATATATATATATATATATATATATATATATATATATATATGTGTGTGTGTGTGTGTGTGTGTGTGTGTATATATATATATATATATATATATATATATACG
>VVHJ01000867.1:0-17850 GCA_015107715.1 Tylochromis polylepis | reverse complement strand
GTTTATTTTTCTACACTAATTTTCTTCATTATTTCCATAATTCGGTATATTTGATCCTCTTCCTGATGCAGCTCCCAAGGGATTCGTGTCTCCTCCTGGTACTTAAGCAGGGATCTTTGACTTGTTAGGCAAATGTACAAACCACTACACTATAGCGCCACAGCCTTCACATAATAATACTGCTTAGAAAGAGTAAGTCCCTACCTTGACTCTCATGTCAGTGTCTGTGAGGACCATGTAGAACTCATCGTAGGTCATGCCAAACTCTTTCCTCAGCTCTGTGATCAGATCCTGGTTCACCAGGTCCTCCTGACGAAGGCCCTTCATAGGCTTGTCATTCTCTGGAGAAAAGAAGACACATTAGATGGAGTCAATATCTACTTGCCTACTTTCAAGGGGAACTAATTTCCCCTTTAAAGTAAATCAATTAACTGTTAAAATCAAAGGAACATATAGCATTTATTATATTTGGAATCTCAGTGAAGTGGTGACAGTGATAGTGATAGTGAAGTTGTCCAAAAGTCCAAAATGTAAATCTAATATACTGCCTGGAATATCAGATTAGGAAAATCAGGAAAAGATTTGACCCTCAGTTTTTCTTTCTAACATGTAGGACACAGCAAGAGATACTTCTAACTCCTGGAAACACTTTGGTTTCAGGAAAACTGCCCACTATTGGTTAACTGGTTCTTGTTCTCTTCCACAGTGCATCTTTTGTCATGTCTCCCTCCCCTCGCCGCCAATCAGTCGCAGCAGATGGCTGCCTTTCCCTGAACCTGAGGTTTCTTCCTGTTCAAAAGGAGTTTTTCCTTCTCACTGTCGCCAAGTGTTTGCTCATCTGCGTCGTCTGATTGTTGGGGTTTTCTCCTTGTTATTGTAGGGTCTTTACCTTACAATATAAAGCGCCTTGAGGTAACTGTTGTTTTGATTTAGCACTATATAAATAAAATTTACTTCTACATCATCACTGTGTTGTTTCCCCCTGAAAAAACCCAAAATAAACTGCACAATACATTTTAAAGCAATAGATTACAAATAAAATTAAAAAGTAGAAAATAAAAAGCAAATGCAAATTAATATTTAATTTCTTTTTTGAATTTGTCATAAGGTTCAATAAATACTTAGTTTTCAAAAATATTGAATTTTCTGACAGTTATTTAAATAGTTGAGGCTTTAAAGAGCTAGAAAAGTACAGGGCAGGTACAAAAACAGCTTAAGACATATTACAGTCGCATTTCTTAAAGTAAAATGAATAGCAATTGTTTCCCAAGTCAAATAAACCACAACAGGAGTAAGTATGTTATCTGTGCTGATTTAAAAAAACTGCTCCTTTGACAAATTTGTCTGACAAGTTTGAGAGTTAGACTCTTGAGTGAAGAGCAGAACTGAAGCATGTAGACAAACTTGACAAACAGCAGCTGAGATCTAAAAGGGTTGGATGTCTCAGAAGTCTAATGGAGCTGGTGTTTATGCAGACCAAAGCCTTTAATCATCGCTCCTTCCATGTGTGCGTATGACATACAGACCACGGAACAGTGTGTTCTTGGTGGCTGGTTCGCCCACTCTCTGCTGTGTAATATGTATGAGCAATCAAATCAGGAAAGCCCCAGTACATGTAGGAGGCAGAAGACAGACTGTACACACAGATATGTACAGCAAACACTCTTTAATATGTTCTATATGCAGCACATACACTTGGCCAACCAGGCTAAAACCCAAAGATTAAGTCACTGTAACCAGAGGGAGGAGCAGTGCTGAAAGGACCAGCTGTTTGTACGTTCACACACATGGTGTGTTTCCATCACTTCCAAGGACTCTTATGTTGACTTCCATTGACTTTCTTGTGATTCATTTACATATTGTCGCTTACTTTAACCTTAACCTAAACTTAAATCAAGCCTTCATAATTAAACTGAATGAAGACTTACCAACAGAGGTGGGTCAAAACAGTGTGACTATGTAAAGACATTTATGTCCCCATGACATGGGTAATAAAAGTATGGATGAGTGGAACAAAAGCCTAACTGAGTCCAACCACGGGTAGGGGCAGGTGGTGTCACCCTGATCCCTTTTTCATTATCTGTCTGGATAAAACCTCATCTGCACATCAAGTAACAGACTTATAAAGCTTAACAAAGAGCAGTTAACACACATCAACTGCAGCCTCTGGTTTGAAACAGCTATAAAATGTCTCAAAATAGAAGCCAAGCACAAATGACGCAGCGTGTCTCATAAAAAACAGCAGCAGTTTTGTTGCATTTGAACAAGTAGGGTTTCAAGCACTGTTATAACTGCTCTGTGTGCATGTGGGTGTGATGAATTAAATGTCTCCAGCTTACACATCAGCTCCACAGAAGATGATACACAGGAAAGGTATGCACTCTGGTTTGCTCTTCTGGTACATGTTATACAGACTTCTGTACTTCATAGCTGCTGAACTCATCACATTTTGGATTGGAAGCTGAAGGCATTCCTACCTCTAGCTAAACTATAGTATAATTAATAAAATAAGCAATGGTATTATGGTAAATGAGCAGAATCTAACATCACTGAATTCAGAGGTCAGCACTGTTTAGTATCACCTGCACAGAGAAGGACAAAACACTGTGGCTTTGGCAGAGTAGGTGTGCATTCTGGATGTTACTGTGGGAGCAGAGATCTCTGCTGAACACATCTAGTTTGACATAATGTGAGGAA
Source organism: Tylochromis polylepis (assembly GCA_015107715.1). NCBI lineage: Eukaryota > Metazoa > Chordata > Actinopteri > Cichliformes > Cichlidae > Tylochromis > Tylochromis polylepis. Next base: position 15,153 of record VVHJ01000867.1, on the reverse strand, counting down.
GGTAAAACAAGAACAGGAGAGCAGACATGGCAGGAGACACTTTTCCTTGCCACAGTCTCAGTATGGACAGCACTCACACAATATCATTTCCCCTGAACAGGCTGTAGGTTAATTAGGAATAGTAGTATTTTGAGGCAAGTCAATTCTACTGAATTCCTAAAATCATGCAAGTTTACTTATATTTATGACAGAATGCCTGACTCTGTTTATTTCAGTGCTAAGTAGAGAGCAGGCTTGAGTAGACATGAAAGTGTTAAAGTCAAACAAAAACGGGTTCCTTTTTGGTGATAACCAAAATTGTAATCAAACATTAGTCAACTACAATAAACTGATTTGGATAATAATCAAAGTTCCAGCAAATTAATAATAAAAACAATAAATGTAACTACCATAGTCATTTCTGGAGAACTGAAGTACAAGTTACACATGTTTGAAAAAATGCCCCGTTAAGCCCCAATCACTGTCTTTTAGATTTTATTTTTAAAATGTGTGCATGAAGGTACCTACCTATAAATCTTTCTAGAGTTTTTTTTTTTTTTAAATTTTATTTAAACTACTACTACACACTACACAGCAATTCCAAAAATAATAATTAACATAGGTTGCTTGCACACTCGTAGCTACAATTGTTATCAACAACCCTCCGGTGTAAGAGAAAGAGTTACACTGTGAAGGAGATTAGTGGTGAGGTCAGTAAGAACATGTGGCTGGACACTGATTCCCATCATTGTTTTGTTACAATAGTATATTAATACACAAAGTGGGCTGATGTTTCAGAAACACAGTGCCTAATCCATTAACTTCCTCCAGATGACATTATCTTGGCCTCCCAAAGCCTTCTACTGATCTCAAATACAGGACTAAAACGACAGATCATATTTCTTACAATCTTTCATATTGCTTGCAGTTAGGGCTGGATTGGGAAACCCTGAATCATCCCTCAGTCATGCTGCTGTGGGCTCAGGCTGATGGGGGACTTTGCAAAACACTCTGAGAATTGCTTCTCTGCACACCATTTGTCTTCTCTCTCCAGTAGGCTGCGTCTTGTCCTTGTTCTCCTCTCTTTCTCCTCACTTGCCAACTGTCTCACCCTGAGCCTGGTTCTGCCAGAGATCTCTTCTTGTTAAAAAGGAGTACTTCCTTCCCACTTTCACCAAATGTTTACTTACAGGGTATCTGATCATTGGGGTTCTCTCTTGCATTTCAGGGTCTTTAGTATATAAAACAACTGTTGTCGTAAATTGGTGCAATGGAAATAAACCTGAACTAACTGCTTTGTTGTTTTCTGTGTTGCTAGTTTACATGTTTTGTTGTTTTTTTTGTGTAGTGGACAGAAGAAGTCCCTACTGTTGTGTTACCGGTTTAATATTGTTTTCCTCATATTACACGTGAGTGTTCTGTGTCTTCACAAAGTAGAACAGAAAAGCCGCAGCTCTTAAAATTACAGGAAAAGCATTTAGCTGGATCTACGATGACCTCAGGAAGATTTGCTGTCAGAGGAAACATGACTTTGCTTTAGAATTACAGCCTTTTGCTGGTTAACTGCAGTGTTTCATTGCATGTAAGGGCTGTCTGGGAAATCCATCTTCAGTGCTGGAAACTTCAAAAATGTTTCACTGTTTCAAAATGCTGCAGTTGAGAAACGCTGCACGTCCGGATAACATCTGCTCCAAATTGAGAGCCACATGAACTATTCAAAAAAGGTGCCTGGTTCAGCAACCGAAAGACTTGCTACAGTTAATAGTGATTGTGACATATACCATGTCAAAACAAGGAGCAAAGAAACTTATTGAAGCCTCTCATATGGAACTGCATATGGGACTACTTACCTATCTGATAGTGGTCGATTTTCATGGTAGAGTTGGTCAAAGAGCCAAAAATAGTTATGATAGAAACTTTCCTGATGGCCATCTCACACACAGACTCCAGGTACTCATCCCTCTGCTGAACATACATACTGTTCTCCTCACTGGGGGATGTAATCAGCTGGAGGAAGGGAGGGAGTGGAAATATGGAGGTTAGAGTATCCTGTGTATGCTATGAAACATACCCACATGCGCGCGCGAACACACACACACAAATACAGTGTGGTGCAGAGGTGATGTTTACATTAACCTGCAGGCGGAGGATGGGACATATTTTCCCAGCCTGTTCACAGCACCACTGTGATAAGAATCTATACTGGCTGCAAAACAGAGCTGCACAGTCTGTTAGCTCACAGCTGTGCAGTCGGTCAAATACCTGGATGATGGTTGTGCTACCTACCACTTCACTATAAAGACATGACACTGTACAATGAATGATTTCCTACCCCTCTGTACAGAGGTGCTTACCTGTTTGTTGACTAGTAAAAAATTAATCAACAGTAAATTATTTGTCCAGATGTGAGTTTTCAGAAAGTTTCAGTACTCTGTCTTGGAAAACAAACTCTTTCCTTATTGGAGCCGCACCAACTGCAGGTCACTTCCTTCTACTCCACACTGTCAGCTTCTCAGTGATTCAAGATGGTGTAATGCTCAACTTCCCAACTCAAAACCTATCAAGTCAATCAAAACTGGTAGTCAAGAAAAAAAAAAGCACTCTTTCATGTAAAATGAGTTTTGCAGGCACGTCTGTTGGATCACTGATGGCTGTGTCTTTTAATTTCTTTTATAGCTGCAGTCACTACTGATGTAGAGAATTTATTTAGTACTGATGTGTTTCTATAAAGAAACTTTTTGAGATTTTAGGGAATTGTGCTTATTTGCTTCCTTGCTATGAGTTGGATGAAAAGATTGATGCCATTCTCATGTTTGTTTGGGAAATATGAAGTTACAGCTATCGGCCAGTTAGCTTAGGATAAAGCTGGCTGATAGCTGTATTTAACGGAAACCTCAGTTAATTACTGAGGAGATAATTAGATTATTACAGAAAGGAGGCAACCTCAATTAATTACTGAGGTTCCATCTAATGATAAAACTCAGTAATAAATCACATATCATGCTTCATCTGTTGGAGACTGGGCCATTTTTTGCTGGGTGCAGAGAGGTCCATGCTATCTGCCTATCAGGAAGTGGCTGTGTTTGAAATATAATAGTCTAATAAGCAACTGTTCCAGATGTCCATAGTCTGAGATTTTCTTCCTTTTTGACACATTTGTATTCATCTGTATTTTGGCAAGAAATCAAATAAGCACTTTGGCCATAATGTTAAACCTGTCCTCACACTTAGCGATGGTGCTCTGAGTACTGATATTTCCCTCTGGCCAAAGCTTGAAACCTGGAGTTTTGCCAGGTGAAAGAGACTCTTATGAACTGTGCATATTATGTCATGCTCTCACCAGCAGCCGCCTCCTGTTTTCAAAGTAATCCAGAAAGGAGTCAAGTGCACCCTTTGGTGGGGGTGTTGGCTTCTTAGTGGGCTTTGGATAGTCCACTTTCTCTGGGTACTTTGACACCTTCTTTCCATTTTTCTTTCCCCCGATCTTTCCCTCCTTCCCTGGCTTTCCTCTCCTCTCGGCTTTCTTGGCAGCCTTGTCATTCTTTTTCTTCTTCTTGTCAAGCTTATTATGCTTTCCCTTCCTGGTAGGAGTGATAACAGTGATGGTTTCTGGCTCCTCTGGATTGCTTGCTGTTGGCTTGCTAGGCTCATACTTGTCTTCATACTCATTAGTCAACACCTGCACACAAAAGCAGAAATTATTTTTCATTTTCTCCACTGATTAAAATACCATGACAATGATTTGGTCTTGAGCCAGTGTCGTGGTAATCTTTTCTTTGTAAACACAAAAAATGATGGTGACATGAGTTATGTTGTCTGTTAAACACCTATTTTATTTGAAAAACTCCAATGTAAAGCCATTAAAATAATCAGCAAGAAGTGTGCTGCATATGTACTCACGGATATTATTTATAAATGTATGTAATGTATGGTTTTAGCACCAATATATACCAGGTGTTTTGTATTCTATATATAGCATGAATCTGAAACCCATTAAAATACACAGTCAATCCATTGAATCTATCTTTTAAATTAATGTTACAGATTACCTTGTCTCCACTGTTCTTCTTCTTGGTGGGTTTGGTCTTTGGGAGTCTATGTGTGACAGGTAGCTTGCGGATGTGTGGATCTCTGTTGAGTTTGTCAGTGCGGTTATCTCCAGCTGGGGTGGTTTTTGGTGGGTACCGTTCCCTCTCTCTGCGGTTGTAGTAGTATGGATCAGCGGTAGTTCTTGGCAGTGGGAGCCACGGGGCTGTGGTAGGAGCTCTGGTCGGTTTCTGAGTGGTGGTAGTAGTGGGCCTTTTTGTGGTGGTGGTGGTTCTTCTGGTGGTGGTAGTGGTGGGTTTTCTGGTTGTTGTTATAGCTTTGGTTGTAGTTGTTGTTGCTCTGGTTGTCGTAGTGGTGGTCGTGGGCTGGGTTGTTGTTGTTGTTGTAGTGGTAGTAGTTGTGGTTGGTTGTGTAGTTGTTGTTGTGGTGGTGGTTGTAGTAGGTCGGGTTGTTTTGTTATTTGAGTTTAGTTTTATTGTAGGTGTGTCAGGAACTGGCCCACAAAGATGGAGACAGAGATCATAGGTAAAGGTTTCATTTTGCATACACTCAAAAAAAATATTCTTCAACCTCATAAACATGAAGCAATAATTTTGAATAAAACGCAACTGAAATAAATAAAATTAAAGATTAATTTAAATTCAAATTCAAACTTTTAATTCAAATAATAAATTCCTAAGGAAAATATGCTTTGTATAAACTGAATGTATACTAATCAAGTAAATTTAATTTGAGCAGATTTCATTAAATGTAACATATTACATTGTACTTATGTAACAAAATTTGTCAAAAATTTAATGGAAAATTTACACATTGGTATGTGACATCAGTGTACACTTTAAAAAAAAACCTTGTAAAAACGCCTTTTGTAAAACTACAGGAATTTTAATACAGCAATATACTGTACTACGCATTTTTTCTGAATACAGCTGCATACTGCAAATGATAATATAAAATATGAACAGCAAGATACTATAGAATTTTACAGTGTAATACAATATTTTCCTCTTTGGTTTAAATCCTGGATTTAACAGTGTTGTGAGGTTTTTTTCTTCAGTTATTTGGTGTTTAGAATTTGTTAGTTGTTTGTGTATGAGGTGGTTTTAAGAGACTGCGTGACTAAGAGTAGGGTTAAGGTTCAGCTGGCAATGCGTGATAATGGCACAGAATCTGAGATAGTAATAAACTATAATGAACTACTGATAGTGTTGCTTAGTAAAAGCTATATTCTACATAGCACAGTACCGTAAAAGTTTTTGCAGTGAGGAAGTTGTTGTAGTTTATAGGAGGGCACTGTGAACACTGTAACAGCTGACAAATCTAGCTGCCTGCATTTTACTGTAATGTATGCATGTACAGATTACTGCTTTAGTGGATTAGTTCACCCAAGTTACAAAAATGAGATGACTTCACTTGGTTTGTTTTCGTTCTTTCTTTCTTTTTTTTAACCATGAGTTGTTTTTTTTCACTCTGGTTTTGAGGAGTCTGGCTCTGAGATTCCTGTAGTATAATGACAGTGAGTATATATTAGTTTGTAATGTTCACAGTGTTAAATACATTTTTAAAAAATTGTCCCAAAAACAAATCGCCTTAAATGTGAATCCAGCCCATCCAGCCCTCTGAAAACACTGAGTTGCATTATTAGCATTATCCAAACTGGTCTAGATTACTTGACATTAAGACTGGGCAAGTAAAAACCAACCTGAGAGAAAGGTTCAATGTCAACTTTGGCTCAAGGCTGCCCTTCCTGGTGTAACCATCCAGTTTATCCAGGCTTGGGACTGACACTAAGATTACACTAGCCTGTGAGGATGGCTTTGCAGCTTCTCCCAGTCTCAAACCATAGATCTTTAATTTATAAGGCAAATGTGATAATCACTGCACCATGGATATATACTAGAAAGGTTCAATGTTAATTAAGAAGTTTTAAAACTAAAAAAGTGTGGCTTTCCCTGCTGTGAAAACACGTTAAAATATGTTTTAAAAAAAAATGTTTAGCATGATCATTCTCACCTGCAAGTGTGCCTTCTTCCACTTGTCCCTCCACACCTGCTCCTTTACACTTCTGGATGAAGCCTTTCTGGCGAAGCTTCTCGAGCTTCCTCATGGGTGACTGGTCAATGACCTCATACATGGCCTCCAGCCTCACAGGGTAGGGGTATCTCTCTTCCACCTGCAGGGTTTTCTTCAGCAGCACCATTCCAAACTTGCCTGCAGATCAACACATTAATAGATTAAGCTTATGATATGGTTTGTCTCAGCTTGTGCATGGGTCAAAACATCATTGCAGGTGCTGATATTAATCATATCATAAGCTTGTTTAGTCTCTTCTCCTACCTTTCTCTAGTTTTAGGAAGCTCATTAGTCTGGGGATGAGTGCAGTATCTAGTGGCTCCTCCATCACTTTCCCCTCTGGTGTGATCCTTCGGACCTTGCCACCCATCTCTCCTTCCTGATGAAACATGACTATCTGGTGGACGTGCCTCTCTGCCAGCTCGCAGTAGACATCTGGCTTCAGAAGTGACATCATCAGTCGGTAGTAGCCGTCTGAGTCATGGGGCGCCGAGATAACGAGGACTCGGTTTTTCCCTGCAAAGCTGGCCAGCAGATTTGGTGACCCGGCGCTGCTGGGCATGCGGGTAACTCTGGCTCTGGCTCCTGGAGTGCCTTCATCTGCCACCTGACGGGATAAGCCAATCTGTCCTTTCGTCCCTATCCTTCGCAACCGGCCTCCTGCTCTCTTGGCCCCCTCCAGGTTCCCCGACCTGGCGGTAAGCGGGGTCGCCTCGTCAGCCTGCAGATTTTCTACGTTCTTGTTGCTATGCACCGAGATTGCCGAACCATATCCAGGGCGCAAACGCCCCTGTAAGCGTGGGCGCAGTGGCACCCGCTTGAGGTGAGTCTGTTTGTCGGCTCGGGTCCAGGTAAGCAGATATATCAAAGCTAAACTGAGAACAAAACCCCTCATTGTTGTGTGAAATTAAAGTAGGCTAAACGCTCACTGCCGTAAATGCAAAGATCCAGTGGTGGATCCTTGAATCTGTGCGTCTTTAGCGCATCTGAAGTTGACAATCAATTAATTCCAGATGAAAACGTGCAGCGCGCGCGCGGGATCGGCACATAATCTGCCAGTGAACACTTTCAGACCATGACTTCTACTGAGGAAATCCACGTTGCTGTCTGCCTTTAATCTGGCAAATAATACGAACACGAGAAGAGTTTAGAGCGCAGATCTACAACTTCATCTCATCAGCACTTCCGTTTCCAACTCGCAGAACAGAAGATCAGGAGCGTCGATCATCGCAGTTATAACTTGCAAACATCCACAAGTGGTACAGAAGAATCTCTCACCGCGCAATATACTCAGTAAAGTCCTAGAGGGAAAAGTTTAGGACCACGTCACATCTCCAAAATGCACACTATGTTTACGCCCTAATGACTTCTTAACTAGTCAAATTATTCTTCGGGCTCTGTTTATTTCCCACAACAACAAGTCTTCTGGGTGCAGAAATAGTGAAGATCCGTCAAAATGCAAAACAGTTAGTCTAAGATGGAAACGTGCGCTTAGACTGTACAGAAGAAACGCGAATCTGCCTCTTCTCAGGTCTCCCCTTTGGCAAATCGGAGCTCTAGAGGTTTTCCCAGAAACGTCCACACAGACCTCAGCCTCCGGACTCTTGGCGACGCAATGTCAGGACCTGCCCCGGGACGTTCTGTCGCCAGTTCACTTTGCAACACCCCTTTCACTAGAAAGTTCTTTACAGGAAACTGGTCAGACTGAGATGGGTTGCACTGAAACACATTAAGTAGCTGAGGAAGATTTAAGAAAGAAAAAAGTAAAGAAAAAAGTTTGCCTCCCTGCTGGCCAGATCTCCGGGAAGAGAAATTCCCATAATCTGATACAGTGTCAAGTTCCCCCTTTAAAGGCGAAAGAGGAACGCCCCCAAATTCGATTTCTTTCCACCATCATATTCCACCTCCTCATTTTCATTCGATTTAAATTCACAGCATGACCGTCTCTTTCATCTTATTCTAAATGTTACTGCAAAAAAGGAGAAAAAAGTCAAAAGATTAATATAACAACATGTTTATTTCCAAAATAACACAACTGCAATGACTGCCCTTGCTCTTTTATGCTGTCGCTTGAACCCAAATCAGTGTTTCTCCATTTCCTCTATGAAATTTTCCTAGGTAGGCTTGTAATTAAGGCCTAAGTAAAGAAAAAAAAACCCCACCAAGTCTAAGCCACATCCACTCTCACCCCAAAGGCAAAATACTACCTCAGTATATAGCTGCTTTTTTATACACAAAAAGGAATAGCTGCCACATTTCTCTACACACAGAAAATATATTATGTCATGCAACAACCATCTTCATCTTTCTTCAAGTGATGTTAGTGTTTAGATGCAGCATTAGATTGGAAGCAGCTGGGAATAACAGAAATTCCTGGACAGACTTTGCTTGTCATTTAGTAATAGCAAAGTAAGCAACTATAAAGGATCAGTTCATCCTATTTCCTGTCAATGTAACTATACTTTATAGAGGGAAAAAACAAGTACAAAGAAAATCGATATCACCACTTGACTGCATGCTTGTTTGTGACTCAAAACTCAAAAAGCAGTCGTCTTCTTGTTGGCTTGAGTTTTGAGTGATTTACATCACTGATTTACATCAGAGACATGTAGGCTCCTCAGACAAGCACACTACCACTGAATGGACTCATGTTTTGTATAATAAAAGCAGCATAAGGGCTTAAAGAATCATCTAGATGTCAGCAGACAAGAACTGCTGCAGGACATTGTTTGCATTTACAATGGACAGAATTAAACAGAGCACTGATTACTGCATTCAGTCCACAAAGTCCACAGACCTCTTCATGATTTGCTCTGTAATTACACTCAGTATCCAAAATCACCATAGTCCTCTGGCCGCTCCACTCTGAATGAGCCAAGGCGAAACTCATTCCCAGGACTGCCAGTCTCAAACCATGTATTTTACTTCCATCCAGATGGTTCTGTACAACAGATCTTTAATATATTCAGAGAACCAGAATAAGCAGCAGTGGATGGTCGTATGGAAGGATGCCAACATCGAGCAGGAGGGATTCAGATGCATAAGTCACAGTGGAGGAATCACATGTGGACCTGATACTGAACCACACATGTATCATCCAGACAATCTGATAAATTATCTGATATTTACAGCATGGTTTATTTAACAAGTCAGAGGGCATGTTAATTGTTGTATACCAGAGCTGTGTTTCTTATATCAAACCTCCTTTTTAAAAGTTTTTTAATGGTGTAACAAAAAAATATCCAAAATGGGTGATTTCTAAGTACTGTTGGTGACTGGCTTAACAGAAACTGAAAATACAACATTTCATTTTATAGAAAAGATATGGAGAAAGCTGGTTCTTGGTGACAGGTTGATGTAATTTTTTCTTTCAATAGTGTGCACCAGTCTCCTTTCCTTGAATTTGAGCTGTTTAAAAGATTGTAATTGTGATTGTAATTATATGGCAGTGCTTTAATAAAAGGCATTCTGCATTAGGACTTCATACATTATAGACTGAAGAAAAATTGTAATTGATTAAACCACCAAGGTCGATTCATTTCAGGATTATGAATGGATATTTTGATGTTGTGATATGTTCAGAAACAAATTGTATGAATATCCTTGATGAAATACTGCTTTCTATTGATCTTTTCACATTTTTTAAATAATAAAAAAAATCCAGACAAGGACACCGCTGAGAGTTACATAGAAAAAGGAAATAACTTGTGCTGCCCATTTAAAAATAAAAGACGTCCAAAATGTAATGTTGTGCTTTCCATTTCTTCCATTTCTAAATGTTTGGTTTCATGAAAAAGTGGAGTGGCTTACAGTTGGAAACCAGGCTGGTTATAGTTCTGGACTCAGCTCATGCAAACACAGTATCCTGCCTACCCAGTCAAAAGTTAAGAAAAATAATTTTGGATTTTGTTTAGTCAGTAGAAAAAGCAGCACAGAAAACACAACTGCCATGTCTAATTTCTGATTGGGTGGACAGCCTAGAGTCCACCTCCAACGCCTTCCACTGGCAAACAATCTTAACATCATCAGAGATTCAATTCAATTCAATTGTATTTATATAGTGCTAATTCATAAAAATAGTTGCCTTAAGGTGCTTCTTATTGCATGGTAAAGACCCCAACAAGCAGACAACCCCTATGAGCAAGCACTTGGCAACAGCGGGAAGGAAAAAAAATCCCTTTTAACAGGAACAAAGACAGAACAAGGCTCAGGGAAAGGCAACCATCTGCCGTGACCAGTTAGTGGTGAGGGGAAAGCGAAACACCAAGGTCAGAAGAAGCACACCACTGCCATCTTTCTGAGCACTGAATGTTCTTAATTAGTTTGTTAATTGATTAGTTATTAGTTTAGTTGTTTATTATCGTTGTTTTTGTCAGAGATCATCTGCACAGTCATTTCAGATATGCCAGCAGCTGAACAGTGCTTCAGTAACTCGTAGGTTACTAGCAGGTTATTTTTTTATCATCCAAGTTACCCACATCTCATTTTTAACTGCCCACACATACATAACAGGCTAGATCTGGCCCTGGCTGAAAAAAAAATTACAATGATAATAAATGTGGGGGACAGGACCAAAAAGAACAACAAACTAGTAACTCCATGAAGAAATGATGTCACACCAAATCTTTTGAGGTACTTCATTTTCCAGGTTTATACATTATGGTATCAAATTTTCTCAGACAGTACCTATTTGAATGACAATCAAACAATCAGGAAACTGTGTTTAAGAAAGAACCTTTTGGCTCCCCTGCACCAGCTTCTCCTGCTAAAATTAATCTCTTCCCAAAGTCTGCATTTCCACCCAAAGATTGCAGCCATCTGTGTCTCACGTGTTCTGTTCAAAGGCTTGCTTGAGGAGTATAACATGTCTGAAACATCACTGGCATCCTGAGCTCTTCCTGAGATCTTCCTGAGGGGTCCTGATAGTTCTCACGTGTCCTGTAAAGCCGCCTGCGGTGTGTGGGTGAATGGTGGCCTGCTGCATCTGTAATTTTAAGATGGTCAGGGAAAGGTGGATTTGGTGGCTCCTTGGTGTTTGATTCCTGTCTATTCTAAACAGGGGAGGCTGACACAATTAGACAAACATATTTTAAAATAGGAACAAGATGTCAGCCATCTGTTTACCAGAAACCTGCACATATCTTGAACATCATCTCTGCAGGCCAAGCATGGAAATAAACAGTACTGTTTATTTCATCCAGCAGGGCTACACTCATAAACAATAATGACCTTTGACCTTACTCATTGGCATTTGGTATTCTCTTCTTTTTTCATCCTGCTGGTAGGTTAGTGAGAAGGAAACCTGTTACACACATCTATATGACACATGATTACAGACAGAAAAATCAAGCAGCATTTTCACAGGAGGAATTATTTATTGCAGCAAAGTAAAAACAGAAAAAAAGTTGAGAAAATAAAATATTCTTTATTTTCTCTCCCAGCATGCTTTAGTGGCAGCTCCTTGACCAACTCCACCCACAGTTTCCAACTCAGAGGAAGAGAGGAACTGTAAAAGAAATGAAAAGCTAGTGTTTACATGTGACTAAAATAACCTAATGCTTCTCATATATCATCATTTAGTGAAGCAGAGCATAAGTGAAGGAAAAGCTATCTGAATAGGACAGTGAATGTAAGTGTGAATGGTTCCCTGTCTCACTGCGTTAGCCCAGACAGATGGCTTGTCCAAGGTATACCCTGCCTCTCACCTTATGGCAGCTGGGATAGGCTTCCAGTTCCCCTGTGACCCAGATAATGGTAAATGGAAGAGAATAGATGGATGGATGGATGGATGGATGGATGGATGGATGGATGCAGCTGGAGCTGATTATCTGACCTGAAGTCCAGAGAACAAAGTTAAAATTGGGACAAAAAGAAGACTTCAACTATTTGAATATTTTAGAGTGATCTGCATATACATTAAATCCATCTCAGACTCTGGATCACAGCACAGGCATCCCCACCATTCTGAAAAGCCCTTACATTACCACATAGCCACTGACTCATGTGAATAGAGTCTTCAGTCAAGTTTGCTCAGCTAAGCAGCCTCTAAGTGTATTAACCTGGTAAGGCACATGGGTGTATTTCTAAATATACATATGGATGGTTATGTTCAAAAAGCAAGCTTGGGCTGATGACCTCCTGGCCATGACTCATTTCCCTCAGTGCCCCAGTATGAGGCTAAGACCATTCATCATGTCAATAGGGAGCCTTTCATAGGGGTGAAAAATCAGAGGCCCTGCAGTGGAGGAGGACAGACTATGAGTCAATTCTCGCTTGGTGCTGCCCAGGACAGGGCTTTCCAGCTAATGACCCTAACATGTGGGCTTTTCAAAACAAACTTGTTTTAAGTTCTCTGCACAGCATAGCAGACATATTGTAACAATTTATTTAAAGGTAAATCTGAGACTTAAATGTCAGTAGGGGAGATTTATCTTCATGGATACGAGCTGTAAACTTGAAACCCATTCAAGATATAAAAATAAGGACTTGAGACAAGAAAGAAATAAACCTTGAAATGTCAGATTTTGATTTGTGCAGATTTGTGTTGATTTTTACTGCTTTTCTTGGATCTTCTTGGATGAGTGGACAGATGCACACCAGGACTTAATGCTATAACTGTGTGGTTACTAACAAGTGTCAGAATACAGATAAAATAAACCCAAGGTGACTGCAGAAATAATGAAAACTACACTGGAACTTAAGGCATTAAGTTGCTGTTGCTGTATTCTATTGCTGTTCTATTCGAAATTCTTTAGATTGGACAGTCTGAGAAATATCATGGATAAAAAAATACACAAACCCTCCCCCAAAACAAAAATTGAAATAAACAAATGCACTCATAATCGGTGGCCCTGGCTCAGGAGATGGAGTGGGTCATCTGCCCTGTTGTGTTCACTGGAGTGTGACTGTTGGAGAAAAAGCTCTTAGGCACTGAAAAAGTGTTTGTATGAATGTGTGTGTGAATGAGACATATTGTAAAGAGTGCTCAAGTGGAAAAGAAAAGTGCTATATAAGAACCATTCTGTAAAGCAGGTGAAACTAAACTTATTTTCAAACAGAAGTTTCAACCTGTAAAACTAATGGAAAATGGAGCTATAGTATCTCTAGTGAAGACACAAAAAAGACTAACTGCTGTTAAAAACTGAAATAACTGCAAGCTTACAAACATGAGAAAACTAGGGGATTTCTGCATGAAAAGCAAATTGAGCAGGTTTGTTGACAAAGGTAAACACTGTAAAAAAAAAAAAAATCTGCAGAAAACATTTTGTTACATGGGTCCAGGATCCCTTCATAGAGAATCTACTAAAAATAATTCAAAACAGTCAGTTTTGTCTTTATTCAAAATTATCCAGCTAAAATTTAGGACTGCAGGACTTTTGAGAGTGAAGATACATTTCTCCCATATTGGCTTCTCTTGATTGGTTCCCTGTTAAATCCACAATTGAATTTAAAATCCTTCTCCTCACATACAAAGTCTTAAATAAACAGGCCCCATGTCATCTTAAAGACCTTATATTACCGTATCGCCCCATTAGACCTCTTCACTCTCAGACTGGTGGCTCACTTGTGGTTCCTAGGATATTTAAAAATAGAACAAGAGACAGAGCCTTCAGCTCTCAGGCGCCTCTGCTGTGGAACCAGCAGTAAACCTCAATTTGGATTCAGTAGGCTTAAAACTTTCCTTTTTGATAAAGTATATAGTTAGGGTTGGATCAGGTGACATTGAATCCTACCTTAGTTATACTGCAATAGGCCAAGGCTGCTGGGGGCTTTCCATGATGCACTGAGTGTTTCCTCTTCACTCACCTTTTTCTTTTACGCACTGTGTTTAGTGGTTCTACATCCAGTAAAGCCACTCATTCTACTGGAGGTTTCTTCCTGTTAAAAGGGACTTTTTCCTTCCTACTGTCAGCAAGTGTTTGCTCATAGGAAGTTGTCTGATTGTTGGGGTTTCTGTCTATTATTGTAGGTCTTTACCTTACAATATGAAGCGCCTTGATCTGGTGCTATATAAATAATATTGAATTGAATTGCTCTGTGTTTTTACAGATTTTTTTTTTTTAGTTAAGTATAAGAAGACAATATAAGGATATATATACACATGGGACTGATGAGACACAGATGAAAGTAATTAGGGTTGGAAGCAGGAAGCAAAAACCACTGATGGAGCAAGGTAAGAAATAATTTCAAAATAAAACAAAACAATGAAAAATGACCAAAACTCTTAACCAAACCAGACACCCTGACAATTACAGATGCAACAAAGCACAAATCCGACCAACTGAAGTAACAGTTATGCATGTTACACAGAGTTAGTGGTAAGGCATTTTGTAAATGACCTAAATTTAACAGGAAACATATGACACCAGAGATGTGAATTCCAATTTTTGCAATTTGCTTACGAAGAGTAGTGATTTTACTTGTCCTCGTAAAGTTAGACCTATAATCATCAAAGATTATCTTTGCTGTACTCCTAACCCTAATACAAATTGTGTTACCTTAGCAACAGGGATGCTACTTGTCTTGTCGCCAACTGCTTTGGGCCCTATGGCCAGTGGCAGACCTCTGAAGCCAGCAGTAGCAATATGCACCTACAGCAGTGGTAATGTGCAAAGTCTGCAGTCACAGATGGACAGATCTGACCTCCCTAAGGAGGCCCAACCTGACAACACTTACTCCCACTGCAACTGGTGTGCATGAATCTGTTTAAACAAACCTGTTGAAAACAATGAAAGCCACTTAATGAAAAGGACATATCCATCTGAGAGTGAAAAAAGAAAGAAGAAAAGACAAGAAGAGGAAGAGGAGGAAAAAGCAGATAATGATTAAATGTAATGCAAAATAATGAACGTCTTCTAGTGTAAGCCTTAAATGTGGGGTAGACACACTTGAACAACGTATTTGTATATGAATAATAAAAACTTCCCTGTGCATCATGTTTGGCATTAGTAAATTTGGCTGTCAGTGCAGCCTCTGATTACGCAGTGTCAGGACAGAAGCAGTGATGCTAGCATACTGAAAGAATGTGGAAGCTAGTAGTTACAGTATTAATAC
>VVHJ01000865.1:0-11683 GCA_015107715.1 Tylochromis polylepis | reverse complement strand
ATACATATACATATATATATATATATATATATATATATATATATATATATATATATATATATATATATATATATATATATATGGCTAATCAGTCATTTTGCCATTTGAAGGTCAAGCTCAGATACAACATTTCATGCCATACACAAATTCTCACACACAAGACAGATCTAACTCCATTGCTGGTTAACAGGTTAGTTATTATCAAATCTTGCAGTAAAATATCATTCTAAACACAGGTAAATCACGGCAACATGGTAACCGAACATGAGCTGTTTCTTTGTCTCTTTTATATGTGACCAAAGTGAGTAACATGCATGAAGAGAGGAAGTTTTATCACTGCCATTTAAGGACATGTTGAAGACTATAAAGAAAAAAAAATAACAGTGTGATCAGGAAAATGTGTGTGTGTCTGCTACCTGTGATTTCATCTAACTGTTTTCTTGTACAGTTGTCTGAAACGCAGTAAGATTATTTTACACACAACACTGCCTTGCAGTGGTCACTTCCACCGAGATCACCCTGCAAACATGTCTGACTTTTATGTATACATGTAATTTTATAAAATATGATGGTACTGTAGCTTTACAAAAAAAAAAAAGTTCACAGTTCAAGTGGCAAGGAAAATAGAAAAAAAATAGAGGAAAAGAACAACAGGCAGTCAAACTGATGGGAAAGGGAAAGAAAGAAACGTGTGGAATACAACAGACTGACTTATAAAAACAGGAGGCTTGAGGTGATGGGGCTCAACGAGAGAGAGGAAAAAGGGGGTTACATTTGCTATTATCAGATATAGCAACCATAGGTATTTCTCAACCTATGGCAGGAGCAGCTGATATATCCATGCATATATAAATAGTGAAGAGAGATTAGTTTAAACCAAATCTCCTCTGTACACCTTTAAGTCTTTTGTCAGTGCCACAGAGGCTGTGTAGCAACCGGGTGTGTTGAGCATGTTTACACAAAGCATAAGAGCATCAGTGTCCAATAATTCGTGTCTCACATGGTCTTTCACTAGTTAAACAAGGTCATAGCAGCAACACGAACAAGTGACGCTCCACTCACAAACACACATAGACACATATCTGGCCTTTGAACACTGCCGTATTGTGGAACTCTGTGTGTGTGCCGAGATAAGCTAGGCTGCTAATGCCAAGCATAAGACACTAATAAACAAACAGTGTTTAAATTGGCCTGAAAGGAATCAGTGATGCGTAGGAAGCACCCCAGAGCTTCAATGGCTTAATCTTCCTCCTTCTCACTCTACTTTTTTCACATTCTCACAGCAGATTAGGTTGTAAATCCACAGAGAAGAAGGGTTCGGGATCTCTCCGACACTAGAACTTTTCCCCTGTTACATGAGTTTGTTTTTTGTTTTTTTAATTACAAGTTCCATGTCTGTTTTGATGAGACTGTGAAAAGCTGAATATTTTGTGTGTGCTTGACATGTGTGACCACTTTAAAAATTCTTTAAATAACAACCATGTCAAAAACCCTGTACAAAAAAATTATCAAATTAAATTAAAAAAAAAAAAAGTGTTTCTAAAAATGCTGTTTTGAGAACTTTTTATCCGTTGCTTTTGCTTATTATCGGGTACAAATGCTTTTACCCTCCCTTAATCATAAATTCAGAAATGGCTTGGTGTGTTGTAACAACCTGGAAGGCTCAATTGTATAACAATGGACAGCAAGCTTACCTAATTGATGTGTTGTATGTATCTGTGAGGTGTACAGTCCTGTTACTGACTTACTGGCAACTAGAGGGCAGACGTGAACATCCATCTTCACTGTGAAATGTGTGCAAGTTCTTGGCTGTCAAAATCTGTGCAGATGTGGGTTTTTTATGATTAAGTTTAAAAACCTATACATTATTATTGTTTTAATACCATAAAATGTCACCCAAAAAACTTTTGAGTTTAATGATTTTACTATAGATTTACTTTCTGAAATGTAAGGGGAAAAAAAGTCATTTTCCATGGTTTAGTATGGCATTCAGCATTCCAGGAGGGCATTACAAGAGTGTAGAACTCTTCCAGAATCATGTTTTGAAATGTATTAGTCATTGTGCCACTGGAGTACACGCAGGGGGAGAAAAATCACAGCCCTTCCGGAGAGCGATTCATCAGGTTTTTCCCAGAGCCCTCCCGGGTCAAGTTTTTATGGTGCCTGTTTGGTTTCCAAATGCTCTTTTCTCTTACCCGCTCTCAGCCACGCTATAGTGTCCAAACTTGTCTACATTTGCTTCTCGTGTTTTTGTGCATGGTAGATGTCCTTTTAAAAAGACCGATCTCAAATAAGTCTTTATTCTTGTTTTGTTGGCTTATATTCTCTGTTTTCATGAACTCTGGCCCCAGCCATGGCAACAGCTAGAAAAATGTTAACATTGATTGACAGGATTTAAAAAGGCCCCCTTGCCTGGTACGCATTTCAAACACTTTGGGAACAATGGTGCTTGGTGTGATTGAATTAATGAGGTATTGCCGACTGTCAAAAGAGCACACATACTTTACATAAACCTGATTATCTTTGCATGGCAGAAATAGAAGAAAAGGGGGAAGCAAGGAAGGAGGAGGAGGATAGAGGGACCAGAGAGGAAAGCGAAGAGAAGGGGAAAGAGATTTGGATTTCAGTTGGCAACTCCCAAAAAAAAGCATCCAAGTATGTTCTGCATGGTGGGGGAAGATGCAATAGTGATGTTCTGGCTTGGGCTTGCCTTGGCCTTTCCCTCATGTCTTTGCTCCGTTTAGCATAAACCAACCATAGGGGTTTTAACAAATCTATTCAAGGAGCATGGGGCCCCAGAACAACATAGTTTTTCACAAGCCACCACCCCCAAGCTAGACTTTTTTTTTTTTTTGGGGGGGGGGGGGGGGCATTGTTCCTCTTGAACCACACAGAGATTTCATCGTCTCGCCGACCTCAAGCCCCAGGAAAAGGAGCAGTTGTGCCCTTAGTGAACCCATGAAGTGACACCTGGAGTGACTGCCAAGAGTCTCACTAATTCTACCAAGCTATTGAGACAGGAAAATAGAGTGGAGGAGAAGAGGGTGGGATGGATTGTGGGAGGGAATGAGAGTGAAGGGAAGGATAGGGGTTCTCTGACTGAAATGCTCACCAGATCAGCAAAGTGAACCCTCTGAAACGTGAGCTAATTCTCTATTTAATCCTTTTAGCTGCTTTTTCTCTCCCTCTCTATCTATGTCACTTCTGTCCTTGCTTACCCTCCTTCCTTCATCCCTCTCTCTCTTTACTTTTTTACTCCTGTCCCCTTTTTTTAAACCCTCTTTTCTGAGGGAATTGTCAGCAAAAGTTCTTGTTGAGCAGTAGAAGAGGCAGAGAAGCAGGTTGCTTCTAGTAGTGATTCGGTGAGTGTGTGTCTGTGTGTAAGTGTTGGCTAAGGGAAGGCCGTGTTAAGTGTTAAGAGAGCTGACTGTGTAGGCTGCTCCTTTTTCTCCATGTTTTTTTTTTCTTGCCTTTCTTCAAGAAAAGCTATGACACCTGCGTTCTGATTTCTCGGGTTGTCAAAAGTCGTCTTTGTTAGTTCTCCTTACGAGTAAATGGCAGTGGATTAAAAAAAAAAGAGGCGTGTTCACACATTGAGTTGTAGGTGGGCTTTACCGCAAGTGGGTTCCATAAAGAAAAACGGAAAATCTCATAATATTACTCCAGGGGTCTTTGAAGGGAAAGAGAAAATCACACATTACTCCTGAGGCCCCCATTGTCTTACCTACTAAACCAAAGCATATCAAATGCCTACAGATCCCTTCCCTCTTGCTTCTGAACTTATAGCTGAGAGCCTGCATGGAAAGATACAAATTGTACCCCGTGCTGCAAGGTTGCTGGAACATAAATTGAGGGGAGAGGCATTGTTGTCAGTGAGTGATATACTTAGCATTATTCATAAAGAAGAGGAGAAGATTAAAAGGTGCTGGCTGGTATTGAAAAAGGGGTACTTGACTGTTATGCTGACACAGGAGTTACATATGGCCTAATGTGGGTTTTTTTATCTATTGCATTTGTGAGAAATATATATCTCTAGGGTTGTATCCACTCTGCATGTCTTTGTACTGATATGAACAAAACAAATGATAGGCATAATAAGCTATCCCTATCAGATTTGTTGCCAGCTGGTGCAAATTACTCTGCTAGAGTATTATAATGCTAGGCAACTTTTGTACTACTTTTATGATTGAACCTGTCACATTAACGGTGTTTGTTTTTTTGTTTTGTTTTTTTTACCATTTGCTATGCATTTATTTGCTCATTCAAATTCAGAGCAAAAGGAGCTCGATCAAATTAAGTAGTTTATTCTAATACTGTTACTAATTCAACCTTTTAGACTGTGGAGCTTGAGTTATCATGCCTCAGTGAGAGACTTAATATAATGGCTGTTAACCAGTTTTGTTAGGCCAAATGCTCCTCTATGCAAACATGTGTTTACGATATGGTTTCCAGCACAGTCAGTTGCTTGCTTGTAAGCAACTTCGCTCACAAGTGTTTGAAAGGCTAATCTTGTTTTTGGCACTTTTATTTTTTCCCCCTCTTTTCTTTGCCTCATCTCTCCACTCATAGAGCTTCCCTCTGCTTTTCCCTTAAGCCCTTAGGAATGGTAAAAACAATGGGCAGCCAATTTGTTAATTTTACAATTATTTACTAGCGAGCCTTTGCTCAACAATAGTCTATGAGCAGCAACTCACTGAACAGTTTTATCCTAAAATATTAGCTGACAATCAGCTTAATGTTGCTTCTATTATTTCAGCACTCTAAATGACTCGAGCGACTTACCCTCTACAAATTGCAGCCTTTTCCTTATGCTGTCATTCGAGTCAGCAGTAAATTAAGCAGAGGGCTGAGCAACAACCCCTTGACTTTTATTGAGGCCAGGGTCTAATTGTAATTCACCGGACCAGACCCTTTGTGTCACCAAGTGCTTCATTTGCAGTTTGGAGTTTGCATGAACCCTGGAGACATTAACTCTGTCCCCTTCTCCATTCATTACAATGCTATTAGTCTCTGCGAATTGATCAATATATCATGTATAGAACATCTTGAATGTGGACGTCTGGCTCCTTTGTGAGGCTCGAGATAATGGTTTCCCCATTCAAGCTGGCTTGTAGGAACATGGAGATAAAGCAAGGCAGGGAAGAGTTATACCGCTTACAGCTATGGAGAGGGAGCTATCTCATCCATATTATAAGTGGGTGAACTTAAAAGGCATAAAAAGGGACAGTTTATTGTGAGGAGGAAAGCAGCTCCGGAGGAGGGTGTAAAGATCTGAAAGACTCAAACTGGCACCTTTTATTCTCCTCAGGCATTCAGGAGGGAAGAAATCATCCATCCATTCTCCTTAGCACACTCTCATAGAGCTGTGCACAGTGTGATGCAATGCCAAGCACATCTGAAAATAAAAGACATATTTCAAAATAGAACTTGGTGTTTAGCTTTATAGTTCTGTCTTTTATTTCTGCTTTAATTTTTATTTATTTTCATTTTATGGAGTTTTTAGCCTTCAACAAGTATATCAAAATGCTGGATATTTTCTATCACCCTGTTGTGATGGGTAAAGTGTAGATTACTGTGGTGTGCTGGGGAAGCCCCAGCAGAGCTGGTGATACTCCATAAACTGATTGGGAATGTCAGCTCTGTGATTGGCTACAAACTGGACACATTTGAAGCTGTGGTGGAAAAGAGGTCACTAAGAAATTCATCATGCATAATCACTGTCCTCTATACCATTTGCTGGACAAGCAGCGGAGCACCTTTTCTAACAGACTGATTCAGCTCCACTTCCACGAGAACAGATCTGGGAAGTCTTTTGAGCTATAATGCAACACATCAGTCTAGCAGAAAATCATTTTCACCTCGAGGTAGCAGTTCATTTCAACCCTGCTATAGCATTTAACACACACGAAGTCACTTAATTGCACTGGACTGTCCACTTCATGCCATCTAATTCTTGAAATTCTGTTTTTTAAAAACATATTTAACACATTTTAAATTCTAAATTCTTGAACAAAATAATAAATTGCGTACAGGCTACATATGTTAAACGTAACACATGAAGCGAAAGCAAACAGAGAACATAACAGTGCATGTGCATGGGGATGAAACATGCTATAGCTATGGCTATGTTCATTGCAAACACAATTTTTCACTCTCATTCCAAACCAGTTACTTGTATGGAAACTCATACTTTCATACTTACTTTAAATTAATACTTACTATACTTTGTTGTAGTTTTATTGATTTCAGATTAATTTTTACTTTATTAAGATTATTGTGTTTCACTTGCTGATTATTTAAGTTATTAATTGATTGGTAGATTGAACAAATCAATCTATCAACAAAATTGCTTCTGAAATCTGGGTTGAATTAGGTAGATATTTTGTTACCTTTAACACACTAAAGCTATGTTGATGTCAAACACAATTTTTTACTCTCAGATCAGCTTCAGTGTCATCACTCGTTTTAGTTGAACACGAAAAAATCTTGTAACACATGTAATGTGAACAAATATTTATATATCTCCCTTTAAAGCAGCGGTTTTAAAATGCTTCACTTTACAACCAGCAGACAATCAACAAAACTCTTACTTACTATTATTCGGGATGATTGAATAGTGAATAAGAGTTTAGGTCAAATGAACCCTTATCTTGTTTTGAACTGCTGTGCAATCAGTAGCCAGTCTAAAAGACCATTGGGACATTATATTCTAAATTGCACTTCCAGGCAATAAAACAGGAGTCTAAAACTGGAGTAAGTCCCCTGTGACTGGTCTTAGTTAGAAGCTAGCTCACAGCTACAATGAAATGGGTTACAATAAGAGTTCACAAAAGCAAGGGTCAGCACTTTTGAAAATGATTTTCAAAATATTTAGCAACTAAGAAAATGGCTGCAATTAATGTCTATTAACGTGAAGAGAAAAAAAATCCAGAAATGAGTTATCACCCAGCATCAACAGCAACTATTCTCAAGTGGTCACCAGTTTAAATGTGTGAACTTGTCAAAAATAAACATACATCTCATACAAACACGCAGAGTAATCATATTCACATCATATCTCCCTTGAAGTACATCCTCTCAGCACACTCTGGTCCAGTCCGTACAGAAAGTCTGTGTAGTGCAGAACCCCCAGAGAAAGCAGGCACAGAAGAAGGTCCACGATAACATTTGTTGCTGAGAATGAGATTTGGTACCTTTACCGAATCCCTAGAGGGCAGTACTACAACTGGTTTATATTCAGGGAAGACTTGCCTCTGCCCGTGATAAGCAGCTGTGATCCAATTGGCTTGTTGGAAAGTGGCAAGGGTTTTAAAAAGAAGGGGCTACTTAGACAAACTGGAGTCGAGGCCTTTCTCTCTGACACTGAGGATTGTTAAAAAGAAACAAAAAAAGAAAAGAAAACTTATTTGTCTTTGTAAGGGATCACAGTCACTAAATGCCCCAGGCCTTGTATAGATTAATGGGGCATTAACATGAGCCAAATGCACCCAAGCAACCTCACGCAGACGTTAAGAAGGTTTTAGGAGTTTAAAACGAAACCAATTCAATAACACAGGGAGCAAGTAAGTGGAGTGCAAATTGTTTGCCCTTTGTTGACATATTTAGGCACAAGTACACAACATGATTTCATTTGTAGCATCATGCATGTTCAATTCATAACTGTAATACTGACATTTAGCTATATTTAATATTTTTCCCTTTCATTTTCAAAATCTACCTATGTATATGATATCATGCAGTGCAACAATCTGTTGTGTCAAGTCAATGACAATCCCCCCCCCAGCTTTACCTTGGCGTTATTTTTGTTATCCATTCTGTAACTTCAGTCTGACTAGTGATGACATATCTACAAAACAGAAAGCTACTTTTACTCCACTGAGGTAACAGATGCAGTAATATCAAAGAGGCACTGTCACATTCTGTCACTTGTGTTGTTACCTGATATTTACAGTGGTACTTGGGCCAAATCGATGATGTAAATGCATCTCTCTTGGCAACAGTCTTCTTCCTGTGGAAGTTAACCAATGAAAAGAGCTGTCAAACACATAGGACAGAAACCAGCTCATGTTAGCCGTCCTTTCTCTACATTTACTTGCAGAGTTTTGACCTTTAAGAGATGTCAGCATGAAAAAAAAAAGAAAGGATCCCTGTGTGGGTGTATGAGTGTGAGAAGGACGGGGGAGGAAAACTCCTCTTGTCCTCCCATGCACGCGCACACACACACACACATTTCGTAGGCTAACAGCCATGGATTTAAATTCACTCTGCGGTGGACTGTTTAAATGAGCCTTAATTTAGCATCCTGCTGGCTCAATTGGGATTGTAATAGAACACATTGCACCTTGTCCTGCAACTGAAGCTCCCTCTCCCTCTTTCATCCTCTTTCTGAACCCCCTCACTCCAAGTCCTGGGAGAATTGATTTTTCCAAATGCAGGGGAACAAATCAAAGGACAGAATGATTGTGTTGCAAAGAGAAAGAATAGACACGGCATTGCAATCAATTTGACTATTAACCAAGCAATGTTTTCCTTCACTCTACAAGATTTTGTAGACTAGTATGTAATGAGTTAGCAAGACATTACTGTGTTGTAATTACAAAGTTGATAAACAAAAACAGGTATACTAATTTGGTGAAGCCTTTGACAATGTCAAGCAGTAAATTATGGAACAGGCACCAGCATTAAAATAGTCATGACTAAATGTAATTGAATACCACTGTATATGCATAATCACAGCCAGCAGTTCTACCCATGTTCTAAATAAAGACTACTGTATGCACTACTTGAAAGAGTCATGTAGGGTTATCGCTGTATTTCTAATTTGCCAAGTCTCTTTCTCCATGAGCAGCAATTAATTTGAATTAAACCATGTCAATACCCCCCCCCCCTTATTTGAGAGAAACAGTAAAGCCATTTGAGTTTGTTTATTTCGACATCATAACTGAAAAACAAGACTTAAAGTGAAACAAGAGACATATTAGTCCATCGTTGTGCAGTTTAAGGCACTTTGAATGACATTTTTTTTAGCTTGCTTACTTTTCTAAAGTTAATACATAAAAGACACATTCTTTTTGAAATCATCTTTACCTTGAATTTAGTTACTACAAGTTGTGCGCACTGTTGCTGAACAGTGCAACATTTTTTTTTTCATTAGCTTCTAAACAAAAACTCACTCTACTTTACTCTTTTGCTTCCTTCCCACAATATACCCATCCTCTAGCGTCAAAGGAGCTCACCTTGACAGCTCCTCCAGTCACCCTGTTCTAAGTGGATGATTAAAAAGAAATGGAGGGGTTTTACTGGGGGCTGGTATGCGTGGCATCCCAAGAGTCCCTGCTCCAAGCTAGCCAAGCAGAGCGAGCTACAGCTGTCCTCCAAACAAGCCCACCATCCTTTATTTATTTCTGCTGAAATATTGATGCATGTTATGAAAGGTTTAAAATAATGTGTCTGCCTTTTTCCTCTTGCACTACCACACTGTTTTCTAATGCATAAATAATTTGTCCCTTGGACACTGCACGGACACTGGGTCCCTCACATTAGGTGGGGTGTATCCACTGTATCACATTCTTTCTGCCTGAGAGAAAATACCCATCCCTTGTAATTTCCTACACTTATACAATCGGCAATGAGAGTAAATAATTGATGTATGAATTTAGGGCTGAAACTCCAACACAATATGACTTCATGTCAAGGGTTAGTCCCTGTAGATTTGAAGCCAAATCATCTCAAAAAATGGGTTATTCCTCTCCACAAAAGGAGTATCCTTTTTTGAGTTCCTACCTTTTATTCCTTCCTCCACTATGCACTCCCCACCCCACCCCAGTCTCGTCCGCTCTTCCTTTCCAATCGAGAAAGAAGAACTGAGTTTAGGAAGCCTCATGATGAGGTCTTGATTTGCATGGCTGGAGATAACAGAGTGACTTGGCCCATTATTAGTAGAGGATATGTTTTTTTTTTTAACGCAAATGGGTTTTTCACACTGACATGAACCTGTTTTTGATTGCTTCTGTGAATGACTATGAGCTGAGTATAGAACAGGAAGCTCCCACTCACTTCTCATCTCAGTATCTATGTTGTGATGTACAATTATGCCCATAAATTTGTTGCCCAGATCCATTTGTGAGATAAGAAAAGGGGGACAAAAGATGAAAGGTAAAGGAGTAGAATGATATTTTCACTCTGTATGCTTCAATTAAATATGCTGTGGCAAGTACAACTCCTTTCTGTGCTGAACAGTTGAAATATCTCCTGTAGTATGGTGGTGTGACATGAGCACAAGAGTTTGGTAATGTGCAGTGTGGGTAATGACAAATGCATTGTGTTTTCATTATACAACATATAATAAGCATGAAAAATTGTGTCTCTATCTAAATTCAGAGGCATTACTGGAATGTCTGGGAGGGAGTCCCACCAATAGGAATGTTAACTGTTTCAATAGAATGTGCATGCTCATTGACATGAACTCTTTAAAATATACCAAATAGCACAGTAGGATGTTTTAATAGTTTAAGCTACTTTAGCATGCATAACATAGACAACATATGATTATAGCATTTTGTATCATTTTAATCTAATTTTGCTTTCTCTCCATGTTTTATGCCCCTTTCGGTGACGCAGTCACAACAATAGCTATAGCAGGCCAAAGCAGGACCTGTTGTGATTTTGACCCAGTGACCTCTTTACTGTTTTAGTTTAGTGACCAGTTTCTAGGCTCTGTTGTGTTTTTTTCTTTTAATGGTGGTAGTGACTTGACTGTCTCTTTTTGTTTAATCGTTTAATTTTAAAAAAGGGATTTAATTGCCAATTTTGCTTTCTTGCCTCTGTTGGACTTTTCAGAAAATGTAACAGATAGCTCCACAGCTTTCTTTAAATCAGCCATCAAAGTTACAAGACTTTAAACTAATTCCTATGCACGTTTTTTGTTTACTTCTGCTTTTGTGACACGACACACTACACTGCGACAAATAAATATAATTATCACTGAAATTTACATTTTAGTGTGTACAGAGGCATTCACAAACTTGGACTTTTAATAATTAAAAGTATCATTATTGTCAACCCAAGTAAAGCAAAGCCATAAATGCAAAATAAGTTTTTTTAATTCGATAATGTCTAACTGAAAACACCTATGACAGATTACTTTGAAAAAAAAAAATCATTATTTTGCAATAAACTCCAATCAAGACCAATAAAATGGTGTCAAGCAAGCAACATGTGCAAACAGTTCAGTCTAAGGCTCCGTTTACACATATACATTTTCCCTTAAAAACGTATACTTTCCCCTTCGTTTGCACCTTTCGTTTACACACAAACGGAGATGTCGCCTCTGAAAACGATTCTTTCTAAAAACTCCGGCAAAAGTGGAGATTTTGGAAAACGCCGTTTTCGTGTTGCAGTGTGGACTGCAAAAACGGAGGCTTTTGGAAACGATGACGCATTTTAGTCATGTGATGCAGTCATGTGACCGATTCAACTAAGATGGCGGATGGCATTGTACAGCAGTTGTTTTGTTTGCTCTCAATTTTGACAGCCCTATTAAAGATTAATATCAGTTTGTACATGCTCCAGATAGCTTTTCTTCAAAGAAGACAGAATGTAAAGTAAATAAGTAGATAAACGGCAGACGGAAATGACGCAGGTCGAATCGTCTTACGTTTCACGCATGCGTGGTACAGGAACG
>VVHJ01000864.1:22885-37061 GCA_015107715.1 Tylochromis polylepis | reverse complement strand
AATCCACTAAGGCATTCATGCAGAGGAACAAGTACAACGTTCTGGAATGGCCATCTCAGTCCCCAGACCTGAATATAATTGAAAATCTGTGGTGTGAGTTAAAGAGAGCTGTCCATGCTCGGAAGCCATCAAACCTGAATGAACTAGAGATGTTTTGTAAAGAGGAATGGTCCAAAATACCTTCAACCACAATCCAGACTCTCATTGGAACCTACAGGAAACGTTTAGAGGCTGTAATTTCTGCAAAAGGAGGATCTACTAAATATTGATTTCATTTCTTTTTTTGTAGTGCCCAAATTTATGCACCTGCCTGATTCTGTTTAAACAATTATTGCACACTTTCTGTAAATCCAATAAACTTCATTTCACTTCTCAAATATCACTGTGTGTGTCTCCTATATGATATATTTAACTGACATTTCTTATCGTAACAACCAACGATTTATACAGGAAAATAATGACTATTAACAAGGTTGCCCAAACTTTTGCATCCCACTGTATCTATAACTGTTCATTCCCTTTCAGTTGATTCACTCGGTACAACACATAAGTATGGGACATATATATACACGTCCCGCAGAGCAGCCACCGAACTGGAATCGGACCACCACCACTTTAGTGGGTGGTAGATCCAGCAGAAAGGACAGTATGAGCTACCGAAGGGGCCGTAAGGCCCAAGCGATAAAACCACACTAAAGTGTGCGGTGATGCTGCAGCACAAATATCAGCCACATATATGTTGATGGGTTAATCGAAGACGAGCCAGAACTATGCAGGAGCGCTGACAGGCTTCAGCCTGGGTTGAAGCCCGCCAGTGCTCCCCAGGAAGATGATGATGTGCTGGACATCGGCCTGGACATCCATGGTTTGTCGGAGGATGAGCAGGAAGGCCAATTGTCAGCCCAATTTGCTGCTGCGCAGCTGCTCTGCAGCAAATTTTTTCCCTGTTTCGCCGTGAAGCTGAGAAGCTGCAGGTGGACTGGCCCTCTCTTCCGCCAGCTCAGAAGCCGTCGCGGTTCACGGGCTTCTTCCTCCCACCGGAGCCCATGACGGCCAAAAACCACCTTCCCATGTTCCCAAACCTTGTCTGCAAGTTAACTGCATCATGGGGCAAACCTCTGTCTACCTGCGTCACTGTACCCAGCTATGGACAGTACATGGAGTTGGATGGCACCGAGGAGGCTGGCTTAGCTAACCTACCCCCTATGGCGCAGTCTCTGGCTGCTTATCTGGCCCTATCCCATAACCATGGTGTCAGCGGCCCCGCAACTCTGCCGTCCAAGCACTGCAGATTCTCTGCGTCGCAGCTGGAGAAGATTTATCAGGCTCAGGCCAGCACTGCCCACACCATGAGCTCCGTCACCATGCTCCAGATGTACCAGGCGATGTGCCTGGAGGAGCTCGGATCACTGGTTCCTGATGACAGGCCACTGGCATCTCTTCTTAACGAGGTCAGAGTCACCACGGATTACATCCTCCATGCATCCCGCTGTGCAGCGCTCTCCCTGGGTAGAGGGATGGCTTTGACAGTAGTGGCGCAGAGGCACCTGCGGCTGACCCCCTCTGAGCCCGCAGCTAGCTCTCACAGGCCCACCGCTCCTCTGCCGCCCAGGACGAGACCAGCGCCCACTGGGTGTGCCTCCAATGGGAGGACATCCTCCGGTTCGAGTTCCACACCAGCCGGCTTGGAGCAAAGGCCCACCTCCAGGTCCCCAGCGGGACCCGATGCCCAGGAGGAAGAAACCTCAGCCCTCCTAGCTGTGGTTCTGAGTGGAGAAGAGGTCCAGCGGCAGGGAGACACTGCTTTTCCCCCTCTGTTACTGCCCAAGAGGCGCCGCTTAAGTTCTGTTCAGGTTGTCAGCCCCAGAAGGCGCTGCACTTTCCTAACACTGTCTCCCCTGCACACAAAATGTTTCAGGTTGTAACTCCCAGTTCGGGTGTGTTAAATGTTCAGGTAACCAGATCAAGTGTTCCCGCTGTTTCTCATTGTTGTGCCCCAGGAAAGGTGCCTCCAACAAAGTGTATGAATGTACATGTTCCCATGTTACAATTGCAAATGCTCAGCCTGAAGGCAGAATGAGCCAGGTCAGGCAGGCGATGCATTCCCCTGCAGACACACTGATTCTAGTGGCCCCTTGCTGGCCCACAAGGTCATAGTATGCAGAAATAATCAGCCTGCTAGCAGCGAGTCCTTGGCAGCTTCCTCTCCACAAGGACCTCCTCTCTCAGGCGGGAGGAGAAGTGGGTCATCCGCGCCTGGATCTGTGGCGCCTTCATGCTTACCTGCTGAGAGGTCAAACTTGATTACTAAGGGTCTGCCACCTAGTGTGATAGTGACAATTCAGAGCGGTAGGGCCTCATCCAATAGAGGCTTGTATGCTTACAAATGGCGAACCTTCGAACAATGGTGCCAGGACCGCCACACTCTCCCATTTCAGTGCTCTGTTGTGGCCCCCCTTTTGAACTCATTGAATCTGTGGATATGAAATTTCTCTCATATAAGACTGCATTACTTCTTGGGTGACCATGCTCTGTCTGTGCATCCCTCCTGCACACAGTTCTCTCCTGATGGCCACAAGGTCGTATTGCGTCTGAATGCTGCCTATTTTCCCCAAGGTCATGCCTGCATCTTATAGCTCAATGGAGTTTGGGTTGCTGAGCTTTTGCTCCCCTGCTTTTGCATCTGAGGAGCAGAGGAGGATGCATTCTGTTTGTCCAGTGCGTGTGCTACATACCTACATTGAGCGCATTAAGAATGTTTGTTTATGTGACCAGCTGTTTGTCTGCTTCACTAATCCAGCCAGAGGTAGAGCTCTGTCTAAACAGAGGCTGTCCCACTGGATTATAGAAGCTATCTCACTGGTGTACAGCACCAAGGATCTCACTTTGCCCCAGGGGATGAGAGCGCATTCCACCAGGGGAATGGCAACCTCATGGGCTCTTTTTAAAGGGGTACCTGTAGCTGATATTTGTGCTGCAGCTAGTTGGGCATCACCGCACACTTTTGTGCGGTTTTATCATTTGGACATTACAGCCCCTTCGGTGGCTCATACTGTCCTTTCTCCTGGGTGGTGGTGGTGGTGGTCTGATTCCAGTTCGGTGGCTGCTCTGCGGGGCATGTATACATGTCCCATACTTATGTGTAGTACCGAGTGAATCAACTGAATGGGAACGAACAGTTATAGATATAACTTCTGTTCCCTGAAGGAAAGGAACGAGGTACAACACAAGGTGGTCCCACTGGGCAGCTTGGCTCAGTGAAGAGTGGCTATCGAACTGAGGGATGACTGTGATGACAGGGGGTATATGTGCAGGCGGGGCTGTGCGCATGTCATCAAAGGTCATCCGCCTTAAAGGCGTGAATAAAGGTTTCTTCAGCCAGGACACGTGAGGGCGTGATATCCCATACATATGTGTTGTACCTCATTCCTCTCCTTCAGGGAACAGAAGTTATATCTATAACTGTTCAATTTTCTTACTGCCTGTACATCGGGGTCTATGGACTCTTTCAAGAATACTGAGGTCACCTTCCAGAGAACCGATCGGTCAGTAGGTGGTAGATTTGGTACGTTGATCTCTTAATCCATATACAACCTGCTCCAGAACACAAGTGGCCATGGTGATGCACCTCAATAAGATATAACAGTGAAAAACAAGGGTTAAAGCTGAAGTCACCTCGCCAAGCTCTGAATCCCCCCTCATATTACAGGCTTCTGTCTTTCTGTAAGAAATCCTACACTCCGACATATGTCACAGCAAATCACTATCACTTCCTGTCTCTGTTGTCCATACTCAGTTCTGAATCAGCAAGTCTTTTGGGTCAGGCTGATATTATGCAGTTTGAATTTGAGTACAGGAAGAGCAGATATCATACTGTTTCGTTACACAGGTTGAAAAGCCCGCTGAGAGAAACTAGTGATGTTAGACTACAGAGACGGAGTTGACTTCACAAAGTACGATACAAAGTGACAGTGTTCATGTATGAACAAATATCAGTAAAAAAAAAATCTGTAAACTGAACATCGACTATACTGAATCAGTATCATCACTAACTGAAAGGAAGCATTTAGCAGTGGAGCTCTCCTTAATGGTGTCTGAAAGCAACTTGATGAGCTTAACTGTGATCATTTTTGAATGAATTTACATAAATTAAATAAGCAACACGGAAGCTGAAATGTGTAACATAAAATCCCTTTCTCTCCAGCTAATTCTGACACAAGCTATACAAGTCATGCAGGAGTCCTGCATGTTTCTGCAATTAGAGAGCAACAGTTATTTGTGAAACAGGAGAGAGCCTTCAAATCATAATGCGATAATGCTTTTGTAAATAGGTAACTGCTATGCTGATGGATTTCTAGTGCTTGGCTAGCCCTGGTTTTATACTGAAATGAGCATAATGGCCTGAACCAACAACAGGTGGAGGCACCACTTACTATTCCACTGAAGGGGTTTAGAGTCAGAGCAAGCGTGTCGTGGCATTATGAAGTGTGATGTGTTCACTTACTGATACTGAAGTGCATTTGAATGGTGATGTGATTCTTTAGCTTTGATAAAAAATGAATGAACTCCACAGTTGCTGAATATGAATGACAATTTGCAAAAGGTTATCCACTGTACATTACCGCATCAGCCTTTTATAGAAAACTGGAGCACTTGATAAAACCATACTAACTCAACATGAAACAGATCAAACATCAAAGCATATACCTCAACATATCGTTCACTGAAGTCTCCCTCGGACAGGATTTTATTTTCAGAGGTGGTGGGGTGTTTCCCTATTACCTACTTTTGTCGGCAATTTCAATGTCTGAGATTTTACACCCTCTCCACCCAAGAAATAATTACAGGCTGGGTTTCACACAGATTTTGACCAAACTCCCAGGTCCTCTTGCATTTAAAATCCAGCTCAAAAATCCACTTTGCATTTTAAAAATATGATTATACAGCTGCTTACTGATACTGAGTTTCATCAGTCTAGGATAGTATGGGAGCCAAAGTTAAATGAAACCAAGTAACATGACTCACAAACCAGCAAATAAAGTTTCCACATAATGTTTGTCTGCTATTGCAAAGTCTTTTAGGTATACCTTTCTGGATTACCTTTTCATGGTTTGTGGGGTTTTTTTCCAGCTGTTTCACCAAGGTTTATGGCCAAACATATATTTTTGAATATTTCCTACTACAGAAACAATTTTTTTCTATTAATAAAAAACATGTACTGTGAATTCTGTGTACCACTCGCTCCATATATAGTACAAAACATGGATGTTGCCATTCTGTTACCCACTAGCTTTGGACTCACCTGTTGAAGCTTAATCATTAGCGTTTCAGCTGCTGCCATGTTGTTGTTTTGAAGCTTGAAGGTACCTTGTATGA
This sequence comes from Tylochromis polylepis, assembly GCA_015107715.1. Taxonomy (NCBI): domain Eukaryota; kingdom Metazoa; phylum Chordata; class Actinopteri; order Cichliformes; family Cichlidae; genus Tylochromis; species Tylochromis polylepis. Next base: position 31,685 of record VVHJ01000864.1, on the reverse strand, counting down.
ATGAAAAGGTGGATGGCTAAGTTAACAGTTAACGCCAGCATTCTTGAATAGCAAGCTGCATCCATAAACTGCATGGGTGCAAAAGCATAGATACACACACCAGCTAATTAGTGCTTAAATAGAAAACTAATCAAACACCAGAATTTCACTCACCAAAACAGAAGCACAAATTTACTGCATGGTCTGTACAAGACAGCAGCGCACACACAGTGAAGGAGTCTGGTTTAATGATTCAAAGTAGTGGAGGTGAGGCAATCAGATATCCTGGCACAGGCATATCATTGTCTCCAAATGCCTGTGGACACCTGAATCAACGGAACCACGCCCCTAACTGTGTATCTGAATTACACAAATGGATGGGTTATAAAAAAAAAAAAGTTAAATTACCTCACTATCCACAGAAGCCAAAACTATTTTTTGTAACAGGCTATAAACAAGGAAGTCAGTCGGAATCAATCTCCTTTTGGAGGCAGCCTCAAGCGAAACCTAGAGGAACTACAGTGGTTGTTACTTCCATGCTGACTTCATCTTTCAGCTCTGGAGGTTTCCGACTGATTCCTCCTTACATTGGATCCTCCCTGTGTCTTTTCATATGTCATATCCAAGTAAGAATACATTAAGAAGAAGAAGAAGAATCCTTTACTGTCATTATGTGTTCACACATAACGAAATTTTGTTTGGCAACTCTCAGCACACATCAGAAGAGGCACTCAGAAGAGTCCTTCAACCTCAGCTGAGAAACACAAAAAGTGACAAGGGTTATTTTTTCCAGGCTTCATTTGAATAAGTTATGCAAGAAGACATTATGGGATGTAGTTTCTTAGCTTGTTTAAACAAGTGTTTCCACTGGGAGTGTGATAAACGTAAGACTGCGCTATGTTCAGGGAAAGAGCTCTTCTTGTGATATATATGGCTATGAACGTTGATTCAGAGAGCAAATTTGAAATTGAGAGTAAAAGACAGCAAATAGTGTTTTTAGGCTTTGTGATTCTGTCCACCGTTACACTTTGTATTTCGACCTCTTTGGACCCAAATGAGACTGAGAATACAATAAAGTTTAAAATATCCCACCAACTTTGAAATATAAATCAAAAGCTGCATGGGCACTTGCACTTAAAGGTTGCAATATTTGTTACTACATTATTGACTTATTAACAATATTGACTCAAGGTTTCTCCTCGATTCCCCCCATATTAAATCCTCCCAGTATCATTTCATATGCCATAGAGTTAAATGTTGATTATTTCAAGATACTATTCAACAGTTTTATAGCTGAGCAGTACTTTTCAAGTCACACCGTTTCCACCTTTTGATTCACCTAAGAAGCAAACTGGCTGTTCCTTCATCAAACTACTCACCTGGAGAGTTTAAAACTAAAGAAAATGTATCTGTCCATGTGCTCCCATCTAGCTCCCATTTGTTTTACACGGCAACAGCTCAACTAAATTGAGAAGAGACTAATATTTGGCAGATATCATGTAATTTGCTGCAGGCTGACAGGAGCCACCCTGTCTCTTTTCTACAGTGATACCTGCAGCATGCAGGGGTTAGCCTGTTTACTTCAACGTATTCATTTTAAAGTTTAACTTACACACTTTTTTCTGATATAGATTTATAACATAAAACATATAGATCTACTTCGAATTATGCTTTATGCCTGTACATTAAACTGAATTTTGTAAGGCAACTTTATATTCGACCATCATCAAGTCAGATCCCTCCATTAACAGATAATGACTCTCTAACAACCTATTTTGTCTCATTTATTCAGACCTTCCATCTGGATTTTTACACTATTCCAATCTCATTTAATAACACAGGCTGACTCATATTTGGACAAAGGACTGACCCAGCTTTTGTTTTTGGAGCTGATGGCTGGTCAATTTACACGTTATTACAAAGACAATCAAAGAGAACATGATTGTAATTTGGGCATCACATGGCAACACGCTGGTAAAAGTTAGTCTAACTGAAGGTCACTGCATCTGTGAGTTCTATGCCTTCCATAAACACCCACTGGCATCAATGCAGAGCACACAGTTGTGTCCTGATTCTTGGCCAGTGACCCTGCCATACAGTGTGTGTGTGTTTTACATGCACATGTGTTCATGCGCGTTTAAGCCACTAGTCCAAGTGGCTGGTGCCTGTGCAGCATCAGCAGCAGGACCACTCCACGCAGCTGGGGCCATTGCTGATAAAGCCATGGCCAACACAAGCCTCTTCCCACAAAAACGCATAAATAAAGATAAAGCTCCAAACACACACACCAATAAAGGGAAACGCAAGCAAGCGCACACATGCGCTCACACATCAGTGATCAGAAAAACAAAAAACAAAACAGAAAGCATGACGGGGATGTCAGACAAACACCCAGGCTCTAAAATTGCATACCTTAACTCTCTCTGTGCAGACACATGCACGCACGCACGCATATAGACAGACACACACACACACGCACACACACACACACACACACACACGTACGCACTTAACAAGCAGGCATCTTTTCCGCTACACCATAATTGCAGCCCCCTTCCCTCCCCTACGCAACAGCAAATTTAAGGGAAAGGGAAATATTTCTGCTAAATTAGTTATGCTAATTACAGAGTAGTTCTCAGGGGGAGAGACAGCACTAAATGGCTTTTAATTCTTTTCGCCTGGAAAGAGATGTGGGAGAGAGCCAGACAGAGAGCAGAGAGAGCAAGCACAGAGAGAGACAAAAAAATTGAACGAATAAACACATAAATAACTGGCGTTCAAATTTGCCCAGTGACACAGCAACAGTGAACTAACAGAATTAACAGCTCGGGGGGGGGGCACATCATCTTATCAGCTCCGGAGGCCCCAGGTCGCCTTGGCCAACAGAGAGGGGATAGTGGGAAAAGTTTTAAGGCTAACTTTGTGTTCTGTAGCCTTTGCCAGCGGTCACATAGTGATAACGAGGCATGAGCAGATAGCACACAGCACTCTACATGGAGGGCACCAGAGGAAACACTAGATACTGAGTGTGGCACACTCAAAGCTATTTATTCTCTCACACTCACTTTTGAAAAGCCCGTTGTTCACTAAAGTATACAGTGTGTACTGGTGTCCACAGTGCACTCTTGTGGCAGTTAGCCATTGCTAATTTGAAAGAATATGGATGAAGGAATCGCAGCTTTGAAACACTCCTGCTACATTACAAGTGTGAAAACTTTCCCCAAAACTTTCCCCCAAAGAAGGCACGCTTTTGGTGAATTTCCAAAAATTCAGTAGCTTATGCTGGAGCTTATTCAGAACTCTGTAGAAAGGCTATTACCAAAATAAAGAGGACATCAGCCCCATTTTAACAGAGCTTCACTGACCTCGAAGTATCCTACAGAAGAGATTTCAAAATACTCTTACTTGTATATAAACCTCAAATGGCCTCAGATCATGCTACATTTCTGACAGTCTATCATGTTTATGAATCGACTCACACTCTTAGATCCTCCAATGCTAAACTGCTGGACATGCAGAAGTTTCCAGAGATAAACAGAGGAAGCAGCTTTTGTTCTTTCTGGAATATAACCAAACTTAAAATATTAGGGGGAAAAAAACTCGAATGATACAAGAAATTGTTAAAGGTCCATTTTTGACATCTTGCATTTAACTGATGTTCTCACTAAGTTGTGATAATCAAGTCTAATTCTAGTGAGCAGTGGTGCTTTTCATGGTACCACAGTGGAGGTGTGCTAAGAGGAGAATCTTCAGCTAGCTTCAGTGAGCAGACAGCTACCGAGCAGATGCACAGTTTCTTCATCAGCATCAGATCAGCCTTCTGTTCCCATTATTTCCATGTCTGCATGTTATTTCTCCACATTTTTGTGCTCCTGTCTCCCTTTCGCTTCATGTCTCTGTTTTACAGGGTTTTATGTACATTTTGTATAAAATCTTTGTTTGGATTTCTTGCCTTTTTTTCTGTTAATATGTTTTTAATATCAGTGAAGCTATCTAAAACCTTTCTGTGCCATACTGACTTCATTTGACTCAGCAGATCATATTCAGAAATGGTGATTTCAGATTGAGATTTTTAACAGCCAAGTTAATTTGCTAAACGGGAAACTGACAAGTATGAACATTCTTGGATGGCAGTCAAACACGTTACTAAAGACACTTGCTATCTGTCTGTATTTCTGCTGCTTCTTAGTACCTGAGACCTACAGAAAAATCATCAACATGCTGGCAAATAAAATTTTCTCTCACAGACACAGTGTTTTAATTCTGCACTTTAAGGGCCTGGACAGCAGTCCATTCAAAGCCGTTATGAACACATTTTTAGGTATTTTATAGATATGGGCATATTCTGTTGCGACTGCAGTAAATACACATTGCATGCATACAAGAAAAAACTGAAGAAAAAAAACATGCCACAAAGACTTCAATTTAATTATTTTATATACAATATTACCAGAGGGATTCCTCACCTATCAGTATTTCATATTAGTATTAGTATTTGGCAACTCAGTTTAGTAATATTTTATTTCTTTTTAAAATCATTTTACTTGTGAAAATCCACATGCTATTATTTTGTTCAACTAGCCACAGCCCTTCCTGTCTCGTGTTTTTCCTTAGCTAGCTTATACCCCTGGTAAATTTTGTGGCAATCATGGACACCAGCACCAACATCATGGACACCAGCTGGCGATGATTCTATCTCTAGTGCTTTAGAGATACAAGATTTAATGCAAGCTGCAGGGTCAAGCAAACAAGAGCTTCAGTAAGTTTGTTGCTATGCCACTACTGCAAAACAGAACAACTAGCACAGCTACTGTAATTGCAATGCAGTACAATGGAATTAGGAGTTCATCCACAGGACAGACAGATTCACTGAAGGGGCACCTAATGATATTTCTCAGTTATTTTCCTAGGCCTCACTTCATCTTCGACCTTCACCGTGTCTCGATCAATAGTTCTATTGTGAATAAATTGTTCCATTCAATATCGAAAATAGAAGCAGCTGTTGTTGAAGAACATCATCTTACAAGTGCTTTCCTTCTGTGTGAATGTCCCCAAGTGAGGAATTCAATCCCTAAACTGCTCTCCAGGAGTATAATTGTGGTGCTCAGCCCCAATATGCAGCCATCAGTTTAATCCACTCATATTGTGCACCTAAATGTTAAGAGAACAGCTGAATAAATCCCACTACGCCCGGATCCTATATCACAAGAATTACTTATCAACATCTTTGTTTTTCCACACATACAGTATGTTTGACGTTTGCTGCTGCATCCCGATTTCGGCTTCACTTGACTGATGTGTCCTTGATGTGGGCAGATGCAAGTGTTCTAACATGTCCTCCGCCTCATTTCCAGCTATCACTGTGGAGGAATATATAACGGCAAATGCAGTGCTGGAGGCAATCTGTCACAACAATAAAGCAATGTGTGGTTTTTAAACAGTTCCTTTCCCCCCATAACAAATAAAAACAGTGGCAGTTAACACGTTGGAAATGTATTTCACAGCCAGCGGAGAAAGTATGAATCTTAAAAAAAAAACAAGAAAAAAAACAATAATACAGGTTATTGGATTTTCCAAGATATTTTTTGTGTGACACCATCAGCACCTCACAAAGAAAATATGAAATGAGTCATAAAAAGTTGCAGATCGAATCAAATTCCTGGCTGTGTCATGATGTCATCAAGACAGGGATGTGCACGCACACACACACACACACACACACACACACACACAGTTGTGCTACTGTTATGTGAGAATGGTTTCCAGGAGCTTTTATAAATCAGAATCACTGCAAGCATCCTAGGAATACAAACACAGCACACACCTCTCTCTCACACACTCACACACACTCACACACCACAAACACTGTAAATTTAAATCTCTAAGCATCTCCACACGCTGTAGCTTGAGCATCCAGTTCAGGCTGCGCCTCCACAAAAACAAACAAACAGTTTTATTGTCAGTCCCTGTCCAATATGGGGCTATAAGCAGTGGCCAGTTTTATGTCTTTTAATTAGTACACCGTCGCTATAGCAGCATCCAGCTGGCAAACAACCACCTCCAAATACACATATACATAAACAATAGCAGAGGGAAAAAATACAATGGGGAGCGCAGTGTGCTCAGTGAGTCAGGAAAACGTGATGGAGAACATGTGCACAAAAAAAAAGAAAAAAAAGACCATAAACCTTGTTAATGGCACAGAATCTCTGTCTACATGTGTGTACCTGAAATTAGGTGCCGAGGCCCATTCTAGGGCGAGGCAAGCCAAGTCCACGGCAGCATACACCAGCAGGAAGAAAATGGTCACAATGCTGGCGATGGTGTTGAGCTTCCCTGAAAACAGGACCAGCTAGAATGACCAAAACAAAGAAGCAGGGAAAGAGGGAGGGAAGACAAACAGAGAAGAAGAAGAAGGGATTAGCATTTACAGCAATGCTTACAGTCAGAACAGTGCATTTTAATTCTTTTTTAATGACCTTTTTCCAGCGCCTAACAACTTTTCACTTCCAAAAATCTAAAATATGAAGTTAAAGACATGATTTTAAAGCCAGAATAAAATGATGATGCATCTCATTTATATAGATGCCTGCTGCATCTGATACATCTGAGCTTTGTTTGCCTGTTAGCTGGATATTGTCCAAAAATATAAAATAAACAAAAATATATATATATATATATATACCAGCAATCAGAGATGTCAAAACAAGATCTAAGAATGTCAGAGCTAAAAACTCTCAGAGGCTTTAAAGTGAGGTGTTAACCAGGGCAGAGGTTCCATACATTTTCAAGGCAAGGATCCCCAGATAATTGAGTTTTGGTCCCAAGAAACCTTTTTGCTGTGAGATATGATTATCTGGCTCCACTGTGGCAAAGAGGTGACATAAAGGACAGATCAGACTAGCATCTAGGGAGTAAGACACCGTTAACCTAAACTGTTCTACATTTTTCTGGGGATCTTGGAAGGAACACACGTGGTCACCTGGCTCCACTTTGGGAGCCACTTACTGAGGCTAATGTTGAGTTTTAATTAAGATGGTATCAAGCCTGCCATTCAGTCAGTCAACTATGTTAGCAATGGCAGCTACGTGACAATACAGCCAAATCCACTTACACTTCATATTCTCAGCAGCCGATTCAGGGGGAGAGCCGTACATCTAATAATAATGACAGCACATAGATGTATGAGACTCACCCTTTCTTACAGAGGTGCATTAGTTGACTTCTAATGGAGCAGGGAAATGATGACCTCATTACAAGCACTGCTCCCTGCCATGTTCCCTGATATCAGAATATGTGAACATGGCAACTCACTGCGAGTAATGTTTGGACGAGAAAGTCACGAATAAAGACAGTAAAAGCTTTGACTGTTTCACCTGATAACAGTTTACTTAGCATAATAAATTACAATGACATAGTTTAACGTGTTAAGTAATGTTTGGACTTAGTGTCACTTGATAATGTGGACTAGAAATGGTCATTACGGATAGTGGGGTATTAGACTGTTTCTGCATATGCATCTTCTTTTAAATATATATTTTTCCCTCGTTTTAACAGAACCTTGTAATGAACCTAGAATTAAAACACTACTATTAAGTTACAAAAGAAACTACATTATTTCTGAATGACTGTCACAGGTCATCTCTGTGTTAGATGTGATGACAAAGAATATCCCTGACAACTTATGAATGCTCACTTAGCCATTTGTTAGCCATCATCTTCCCTGGGACACAAAAGACAAAAATGGGGCATTTACATATTTATTACATGCTGGAAAATAAAATGTGAAAATGTCCAAAGCATGTGTTAATCACAGTCATAATTCCAGGTATCTAACCACAAATTAATTTAAAAAGAAAAACTCACATTTAGACCAGAAATGCAAAAGGCTAAGTTATGTACACAAAGCTACAGCACAATTTTAAATGGATACCAAATTATGCTGTTCTTGACTTTGGACCAGGAGCTGCTAAGAGTAAATGTTAAAATGTGTCAACTATGAGACTAATACTCACTTTATTTACTTGTCTCCAACTACAAGTTGCTGAATGTGCCACTAAATGCTGATAGCAAAGTTTAAGATCAGAAATTCAAATCAGCTACAATAAAAGAAGTTATAAGTAGCTGAAAGCTTCACAGAGAGCTGTGCAAAACTGAAAACTCAATTCCGAGGGTTTCCTGCTCTTTTTGTAAACAGTTCAAACTTTTTATTCACTTCAGTTCAGTTTTAGTTATAAAGAGCAAATTCACAACAACAGCTACCTTACAGCACTGCATATAATAGGAAGAAACCTTTAGCAGAACCAGAGGGGCAGCCATCTGCTACGGCCAACTGAGGCAGAGAAACGTCCAGTATTGGATTGTAAATTCAACAGGAGTTGGGGGGGAGAAGAAATGCTCAGTGCATCATGGGAAATCCCCAAACAATCTGAGCCTTTAGTAGCATAGCTAAGGGATGGTTCAGGTTCTGGCTCCCATTCTACTTTCAGAGACTTGAGGAACAACAAGTTATCCTGTTATTGGGAAAACAGAGTTCTTAAGGTGTCCATATGCCTGGAAACTACTTGTCCATTTCTTTATTTTATTTTTTGCCACAACATGTAAGACATCAAAACTATAAAATAACACTGCATGTGTGACATTGAGCTTAATTTATTCTATGCTGCACTTTATGCTTCTAAATATCAACTGCATCAAAATCCAAGAAAATATTGCAAGCAGCTATCTCAGATGTATTTGACATGAAACTAAACTTTAACAATAAACACACATGATCCCCCCCCCCCCCCCCCCCCCACACCCCCCCCCAACCCCCCCCCAC
>VVHJ01000864.1:0-17983 GCA_015107715.1 Tylochromis polylepis | reverse complement strand
TGTTAAATTGAAAAAAAAAAAAAATAAAAAAAAAAAAAAAAAAAAAAAAAAAAGGGGGGGGGGCTCCCCCCCCGGGGGGGGGGGGGGGGGGGGGGGGGGGGGGGGGGGGGGGGGGGGGGGGGGGGGGGGGGGCTGTATTGACAGATTGACAGATGGGCTCAATGTGCAATGGTGAAGAGAGAGTGAAAGTGAATCTGTCCATTTACCAGTTGATCGACATTCCTCCCCTCACTTATGGCCATGAGCTGATCACTCCCTTAGAGACAGGACGATGACCTTGGCCATTTGGAAGAAGCTCAGAGTGGAGCCGCTATCCTCCGCACTGAAAGGAGGGGGTTCAGGTGGTTCAGGCATCTGACTAGGTTGCCTCCTTTGTCCCTCCTATGTGAGGTGTTTCAGACATGTCCAACTGGGAGGAGGCCCAGGGGCAGACCCAAGACCCACCGGAGAGACTACATCTTTTGGCTAGCCCCCTCAGAAGAGCTGAGGGAGGAAGCTCTGGGCGTCTCTGCTTAGACGTGTGCTCCTGCGACATGGATCCAGAAAAGTGGCAAAAAAAATGAGTGAACAGATGGATGAATGTTCTTCCTAGATTGGCAAAATGAAGTGAGAAGTCTGAAGCCTGACTTTTTGGCTCACAGGGATTACATTTACATCCACTGGCCTCCCTATTTGAAACTTTGGCAGCTACCACTGTAACAAAATATATATGACAGAAAAATAAAGAAACACATAATGGGTCCACTTTAATCTAAAGGGACATAAATGCCTGCAGGAGTTATGAATAACATTATAAACTGTCAGATATCTGACAGATATTGCCTCCGCGATAGCAGTCTGTAACCATGTTACAAAAGTGAGATGCACTTCATCTTGATCGGTTTCCCCCCAGCTGCTATCCTCTGCAAATCCACAGACTATGGACACCACAGTCTGTCTGTCTGTCTGTCTCTCTATTTATTTATTGCTCTTTGTCTATCGAAATTTTTAAAGAGCTATTAATAAAAGACAGGGGAAAGGAAATTTCAGCATCCTGCCCTACCAATCAACATAGTAGAACTACTTAAAGTAAGTAAGTTGTACTTTTCTGGAAAATTCACTGAACACTATTAAACCAAACAGACTTTAGTGATGCAGAAGCACGCCTTTGGAATGCATTAGTCAACCGAATAACTGACTTCAGGTGCCATTTGTTTAATGCAAATGCACAAATTTAAGCAGCACTATGACAGGTGTGCGTGGATGCAGATTGAGCAGTGATAGAAAACAAAGACATCAAACTGCACAGGCTGAACTGGTGAATGAATAAGTTGAGTTTGAAGGGAGAGAGGACTTTCTGATCTTCTTGCCTGAGGAAAGTTTCTTTGAAAAACACTGAACAATCCAAACAACAGGAATTCCGGATGATTTTGTCCCCCTACTTTGCCAACCTTGCATTAATTATACAGAAATAATAATGGCTTGTTTGAAGGTTCTCTACCTTCCGTATGTACTGAGAATTATATCTCCAGTAGAAAAATGTTACTGATTTCAGTGAAATATTGAAAGCCAAGTGTAAGGCTAGTGTTGTCTTGTTTGAACGTTTGATCATGAAGCTCTTATTTTTGACGCAGCATTTCTTTGCTTTTAATTTTGCCATCCAAAACATGTTTCCTCATTTTCAGGAAAAAAAAAGGGCTGTACAAAACATGAAGCTGAAGAGACAAACTCTAACATTTTCTCCTCAGCCCGCACTCTGATTAGAAAACATTTACTTACAGTTATCTAGCAGTACTGCTTGACGTGATGTCAGGGTGCACTTATCTGCTGATACTGATTTGCTTATCACTACTAACCTGCACTAGGAACCAGGAGATCAGCACTGAGACCCAGGGGTTGCCACTGTGAGATGTCTTCTTAGCCAGCCACAGCGCCTTACCTGCAGACGTGAGAAAAAAACAAAAACAATAAAGACAGTGACCTTTTGAATCTTAGTATTAAAATATTTAGCAGCAGCGTCACCGTAACAACCGTCTTCCATGCTCACATCAGTAAAGCATGTGTCAACAGAACAGCTTAATCAGTGAAAGATTGTAAACAATGGCCTTCCTCGGTTTTAATAGACAGTGTTATCTATTAAATGTGCTCGTAGAAGTAGAAAAGGGGGACACAGCTTGACACAGTGTCGATATCGGGGGAAGTTAAATAGCAAGTGCAGAGCACTGGAGTGTACTAAGAATCATGATTATTGGGTTAGCAAGCTATGTTGAGCTTAAAGTTTTCAGTGTCACAAAAATTGATCTTTCTTTTTAAACTGGCTAAATCACTTATGCTTATGAACATATAACCTGTTCAGAGTATTTTTTATATTCAGTTTCAGTTCAAAATCAGCTAGAAGCTCCATGTTTTCACTGATTCTCTGCAGTATAGATTTTCTGCTAAGGAAACACAGTTTATATGTGCAGTTTGTTGAGTGATGCCTTACTAACACCACCAAATGAAGCCCAACACCGTCAGTGGAAGTGATGCAGAAAATGTGCAAATGTTTTACATACAAAGTCTTTTTTTCACACTGCTGGAACTGTAGCTACTGCAACACAGAACACACACCAGGAAGACCTGTTCAAAAAGTCGAATGAATTTCATTTTGATATGCTGACAAACTAAAGCGATTTCCACATCTCCTTTGGTAGACTATGAAAGTAACCTTTAATGTTTAAATATATCCAGTTTATAGTTTCAGTTGTGTTACTAATGCGCAGCTTCTAATGAGCTAACTCAACATTTTTAATTAGTGTTTTTATTTTTCAGAACTACTGCAGCAAGAATTTCAAAAACTTAAAAGAACGCCGTTTTTTTTCCTATTATTTGTAGATTTTTAATCACCATTTTATCATCATCATCACATCTGATTGGCATAGGCAGAACTGAGAGGGATTATTTTGTGTGGAAGAAGAGTCACGCAGTGCACAAAACGACTCTTTTCATGTGAGGAAGAAAGAGAAAGCTTGCTTAGCAGAAAACGCTGATAACTAACGTTGTGATACCCATTATCCCTTACTGGGCTTTCAGGTTTTGTCACAGCAGCTGATCCAAAGAAAGCCTGGCTGTACTGAACTTCCTTTGCTGTATACCCCACAGGTGTCAGTCATTGTGCCTGTTGCAGGCCTTTGGTCTAATGCTTAGCTTATGCTCGCTGTTTTTCAACCTCATGAATGTGAGTGACGTGGAAAGCTAAGTCACAACTGCTGGTGTCGTTTCGTATAATTGTGTACCTCTTGCTTTTCGTAACCTGGGGTGTGCAGCACAGCCATTTCAATGACATGTTAGTACTTTGAAATGGAGGTGTGGCCATCACATTCAGCACGTGCAACAGTCAAGGCAATGACCATAAACAAGATTTTGCTGGTATGGATTACTGACAGTACATCCAAGTCTCTTATGTAATTTGTCACTCTTTAAATTCTGAACAATACACTCAAGCAGGGCGATATTAACACAGTATGAGATTTTTTTTTAAAAAAACCCTCGTAGAAGCGACTGCCAATTCCGCTCTGACTTGCTAGGTTCTGTTACTGCTTTCGTTCCATTTTTTATTTTATTTCCAAGAGCAACTGATATAAAAAATAACCAACAATGGTAAAGTGCACAGAACACACCTGATTTTCACTGGGGATGGTATTTTCTACTGTTACTGACATTTGCACAAAATTCATGTAATTAACCAAACGTCTGCTTTGAAAAGGAAGAGCGAGAGAGAGGGAAAGCGAGTGGGCAGGCGACAGCGAGGGAAACAAACTAAGCCAGCGCGTCACTCTATTTAATACCTTACAGGCCTGTATGGTCTATTGAAAGACATTTACATACATTTACATACGTCTCATAGCTTGCACGACATTTCATTGTGTGGCAATGATGGTATTTGCTTTGAACCCTGTGATGGCCGAGCACAACAGAGGTAAGACTGGTGAAAGACTATGGAGACGATAACGAGGCTCACAAGGTGGAGAGACAGGAGGAGGGCGGTCGAGGGGAATCTGAGTTTAAGAGTAAATTTCACAGCTGATAAAGGACTGGAATTAAATCAGCGCGACTTTAAAGTCAAATCAATGCGGCAGAGGAGGGAGATGGAAAGGATGGAGAGAGGCAGGACAGAGGTGAAGGAGTTAGAGATTAGCAAGTTAGAGAGGAGAAAGGAATGGAAGAGGTGTGGGACAGAGGGAGGAAAAACAAAGAACTTCTTTTGATTGTGTGTGTGTGTGTTTGTGTGTGTGTGCGTGCGCACATGTGTTGGGGAAAATTGACGCATCCATCACTTAGTTTGCATAGGACAGTGGCAAGGTTAAGCACTGAGCAGCATGCATGAGTTACAACAACCAGAACAAAACACACATGATGATCCTACTGTCTCTTTTACACACACACACACACACACCCTCTCTCCTACAAGAACATTACACATTTATGGTTCCACAGTCACTGACTCTTAATTAAAGATATTAATCTAACTTAAGTTAACCCTTTGGCTGTCAGTGAGTGAAAAGAATCGTACCAGGGTCGTCTGCCTCTGCTCCGTCAGATCACTTCATCGAGGAACTCTGACTAATACGGCCATTTATCTCCCCTGACACACACACGCACAGAAGCATGGCTATGCACACATGGGCAACAGACTTAACAAAAAAAAGGAGAGGACGGGATAAGGAAGTTGCTCAGAGTCATTAATAACGACAAAGCAGCAGGCAGCGTCGACTCACACAGAGAAGTGATTGAAATCACAGAAACGCTGCGCTCGCTTGATATTGGAATGGCTTTGACTCAGAGGGTTTGTGTTCAGAGTTTTTTATAAAAAAAAGAAAAGAAAAGAAAGAAGCACCACTGATCCCTGAAATACACCACCCACCTACACACGTGACAAAAAATTTCTGGACTACACCCAAACATGCTGCTTTTTGGATCTCCTGTCACTGTGAAGGTACAAACAAAATTGTTTTGTTTTCTTTTGTTTTTTTTAAATCTGTGTAAAATGTAAATAAAAAACAGGAAGCAGGAATTTCCAAATCTCAAAAACACATTTTATTCACAATAAAACACACACGTATATCAAATGTTTACGCTGAGTCATTTTACTATTTCATGAAAAATAGTTGCTCATTTTGAAACTTTCTGGCAGCGAGAAAAGAAAAGTTGAGACAGCTCCATGTTTACCACTGTGTAGCATCCTGTCTGCTTTAAACAACAGCCTGTGAACACCTGGACTTGGGAGTGTTGTCCCATTCTGGTCTGATAGAGGATTCTAACTGCCTGGGTCCTCAATGTCATATTTTCTTCTTCTGTATTTTCTTATCTGTTTCAGCTGGTGAAAGGTCTGGACTGCAGGCAGGCCGGCTCAGCATCCGCACTCTTCTACTACAAAGCCATGCTGTTGTAACAGATGCAGTATGTGGTTTAACTTTGTCTTCCTGAAACATGCAAGGCCTTCACTGTTTGAAGGGAGTCTATGTTGCTTTAAAACCTGTGTATACCTATAAGTATTGATGGAGCCTTTCCAGATGTGCAAGCTGCCAATTCCACAGGCACTAATACATCTCCATACCATCAGAGATGCAGGCTTTGCTGATAACAAACCAGCTGGCCCCTGTCCTTTTTAGTTCGGATGATGCAGAATCCAAGTTTCTTGAAGAGAATTTCAAATTCTGCTTCATCTGACCACAGAACAGTTTTCCTCAGTCCATTTCAAATGAACTTTGGCTCAGAGAAGACAGCACTGTTTCTGCATCATGTTCAAATATGACTACTTTGTATCAAAGAGCTTCAGCCTGCACTTGTGGATGACATGGTGAACTATGATCCCAGACAGTGGGTTCATTCAATGATTTCCAGCCATCCCATATAGATTTTCAGCCTCATCCCTTGCACACAGAGATATCTTCAGATACTTGAATCTTTTGATGATATGATGAACTGTAGATGATGACATACTGAAAGTCTTCACAATTCTGTGACACGCTTTTTTTTTATGTGGAAATGTAAACACCGCTATGTAATCTAGAGTCAGTACTGTTCTGTAACAGATCACTTTCTCCCACTGTTCACTCTCTGGAGGTGTACATGAGAACAAAGTAACAGTTTTGCTTTTAACGTTCTCTCCCATTGGTCTCTGGACATATAGCTGAAATCCCAGCAAATCTATTATATGTGTAGTGTCTTTGTCGGATGATGGTGCAGATATAGAAATCAGACACAAGCCTGGCAATTACAGATTGCACCTTTTTTCCCCCAAATTTTGTAATAGAAACTGTCTCAGCTTGTGTGACTGAGAACAGAGCTTCAGTTTACTTCACTGTTGCAAACTTAGTTCAACATTTAGTTACTTTTCTCATTTCTTCAGCAACTTTTTCCTCAAATAACCACCTAGCAAAAAAGACTGACAGGCACTGTGTTGCTTCTAACTTTGAATCACCGCTGCGCAGCCATCATATTTAGCAAAGGTGTATAATTTTGCCAGATGACACTGGGGTAAAGTATTTGCAGTAGGTTACAATCAGCTCAAAAAAGGTTACTGACCACAGCTGTACAATAACTTAGAAACAACACCAATCACTTTTTCTTCTACTTTTAAGGCGGTAAGCAGTTCTAACATTATAATCTGTGGGTCTGAATTGTCTTGATCCTAATGTGAACATTTTAAGACTATTCCACGGGCATCTACCAGATGAGCCTCATGTAGAGGACCACACTGACACCCCCTGCTGTAGGAGTAAATTTAATGCTATCAGGAATACATATTAGAGGAAAATATGAGTAAAATAATTTAAATTGGAAAAAATATATATCAAGAAGGAATATAAAAAGTCTCCTAAACCTTGTGTTCTAACATGTACTACAGTGCTGCTAAAAGTATTTGTCCTCTTCCTGATTTTATGGCACAGAGCAGAACTCACAGTTTCATCAATTATGGCAAGCTGTCAAGGTCCTGAAGCAGCAAAGCAGTCCAAGACCATCACACTACCACCGCCATGTCTGAGTGTTGGTGTGATGGTCTTTTTATGAAATGCTGTGTTAGTTTTATTTCAGATGTAACAGGACTCAAACCTTCCAAAAAGTTCACAGTTTTGTGCCATCACAGCACTGAATATTTTCCCAAAAGTCTTGGGGATCAACAAGATGTTTTTTTACCTAATATGAGACGAGCCCTTGTGTTCATTTTTGGTGAGCAGTCGTCTCCTCCTTGAAACTCTCCCATGGATGACATTCTTACAGAGTCTCTTACAGTAATTTTGGCAGGCCAATCGTTCAGACTTTTTTCCATTTGTGGATAATGGACTCACTGGAGTACCTGTCTTTAGAAATGGCTTTGTAACCCTTTTGAGAATGATAGATGTCAATGACTGTGTTTCTCAGCTGTTTCATTAGATCGTGTCACGATGTGCTGCTTTTTGAGCTCTTTTAGTCAACTGCATTTTGTCACACAGGTTTTATTTAAATGATTTTCTGGCAGTAATCAGGCACGAGTGTGGCTAGTGAAACAACTCTGCTTTCAAAACACTATGGCTAATCACACTTCATTCATGCCTGATGATTATTTTTTTTCCACAAAGGGCCAGTTAGGTTTCTACAGGGTTTTTTTTCACTTAATACATGAAATCATCATTTAAAAACTGCTATTTTTATGTACTCAAGTTATGAAATTTTTGATGATCTGAAACAGGTGACAAATATGCAAAAAAAGAAGTCGGGATATTTAAAATACTTTTTATAAGTATATATATTTACAAATACTATGAAAATAATAGATTATATAAGGCCCTAAAAATACTCCAGCTGAAAGGGTAATTATGGCTCTAGTTATTAAAGCTGATGATAGATTATTTCACCTGCATCAACTATAATCCATTTTATCTCCTTGTTGCTATTATTATAAGCAATATTCAATAACAAATTTTACAGTTGGGATTAAATGATATCATCTTAAGATTTTTAAAGAGCATTTATCTCTCTGCAGCGGTAGGTATACAGTTGATTGTCTGGCAGCCAGCACTGCTATGAAACTGAGACACCAAAGTTTAGCTCCCGAGTATGTTTTCTCAGTGATCAGTGGCATTTTCAAATAACAAATCACATCTGTGTTACTGGCATATTTTAAACACTGAAATGTCAGCAACGCAATAAAAAAGAAAAAAAAACAAAGCAAAAAAACCCCAAACAAACAATGGTTTCAGTCGAGATTTTGCGTCCCCTGGGAAAAAAAACTAAACATAGAGCCACCTACCAAACAGGTCATCCTTTGCCATGGCGTAGAGGACGCGTGAGGCCCCGATGAGGTTGCTCATGGCAGCAGACAGCGTGGAGGAATAAACGCCGATGAGGACGAAGGGGTGCCAAACGTTGATGTCTCTCAGGAAACTGTAATCCCTCTGAAGGAGAAGGCTGCAACGGTTTGGAGAATAAAATTGACAGATAACTAAAACAACCATGGATGGGATGGTTAGTTTGTTTAATTTCATTTCATATGTTCCATTACACAGGCACCACATTTCTGTGTTCAGGAGGAACCAGAGTGAATATTAAACTATATAGGATAGTACTTTAATAAAGAACTGGAATTTCAGGGAGAGATTTACGGAACTGAACACTGTTGACAAGTTGAGGATTTGTTTTTGAAAAAAAAAAAGAAAAAGATTGTGCTCAGCTTTGACTGTTTTCTTACTGCTTTCTATGTTTCAGAGTTGCTGATTAAGTAGAATGATTTTTCCCCTCCCGTTTAACAAACTAGGAAAGAGGTTGACAGGAACATCATGGAATTTCAAAACCGTTGTCAGAAATTTTCCCAACTTTTCAGATTGACAGAGTATATCTTAGTACAACTTGGTCATAGAGAAACTATGTGTTTGAAATATCCACTTGCTGTTGCTGTTGTGTAGTTGTGAACTCTTTAATGAACAACTTCCAGACAGCTTTTGGTACATTTCTGACACTACATAAATGTACCACAGCTGCATAATTATGCATCAGATATTCCTCATCATGTTTGTCACTTAAACAAATGACAGCACATCTGCACCGCAATAAAGTCTGACAACATAACAGAGCTGCTATTTTTGGATAAATACACTTGGTAATTGACATATCTCTGCAAAACACTGAAATAAAAGAAATTATAACATTTGTACGCACAACTTCATTTAGAGCACACTTCAGTTGAACTATAGGTCCTATATAGGTTAACTAAAAGGGTTAAAAGGGAATACCAAAGGTTAGGAAGCAGTACACATCAGACAAACAATTCAACACACCAACTAGTAAAATGCTTCCCTCTGGTGGTGAAAGCTTTTGTTGAATTCTACAAAGAGTAATTACAAAACGTAGCTTTAAATACTTGTCTCATTGTTTTTATAGCTCAATTGCAAATATTTGAGGAAAGAGCTGCTTAACAAAACAGCTGTGACATAATTACAATTTTCATATCAAAACTGAAACTTTAACATAACCTTAACACCTTTAAAACATTTTTTTGTCAGTTACAAGTTCTGAAATAGTAACACAAATGTCTGCAAAATCCTACCACAATTCCATTTTGCTATACGATGATAACCAAGTAACACAACCCACCCCAAAAGAGATTATTAGCCAATATTATCTGTTTGCTGATTTATCTGTTATGGTATTTATAACGACCAATAAATGACCATTAAAAATGTAAAGAAGAGGCAGAAGAACCATCCTTCAGCCATGTTATGAGTGTTGAAGTTGATCAATCATCTAATCGTGATCAGGTGAACTAACCTGTAGTCTTTTTTTTTCATGTTTTTGGTTATTCATCCATGCTGAAGAAAAATCTAAGTATGGATCAGAACTCAAAAATCAAGGTATAAATCAAACCACAATATTGGAGAATTGTTACACCGCTGATGTTAATCATACAGGGCCAGATATTGCTCTCCAATTCACTATTTATCTCAAATGGTTTTGGTGCCCTGTAACAGACCTGCACTGACTTTTGGTGTGAAGACAGAACGGTAACCTGCTACAACCTAGTATGAAAAAAAATTATCTTCCATCAACCCAGAGACTTTCATTTTAATCGTATTCCGTTTATATCAGGAGCTCTAAATCAAGTAATTCAAAGGGTTATTTATCATTTCAAACTTGTTTGTGCAAAACGTGCTGATGTCCAATGAAAAAGAAAAAGATTGAAGAGGAGGTGATGATTACAATGCCAGGGTGCCTAATGATGAGATGCTGAAATAGTGGGCCCACTACACCGTGTGGTTTGTGTGTGTGCAAGATTGTGCTCTAGACATGGAGAAAGAGAGATCAGAGAGTAGAGAAAAAAAGGAAAAAAAAATCAGCAGGGAGCACATGATTACGGCCAGCCTCCCAACTTTTTTCAATATAACACAGCTAGAGAGATGAGAATTAGAGTGCAAAGTATTTCTCTCTTTCTCCTGATCCATCTCAGTCTCTCTTTGTAACTTAATACACACACACACACACACACACAGAGTCCATCTATTCCCCTCTATCTTTTTCACCATGATGATTTTAAATCCATTCAAGAGGTTATTCTTGCTTCTCTCGCTCAGTCATCTTCATTTTATATCTACATGTACCACTGTCCGCTATCTGTTTCTCTACATCTTTCTCTCCTAATTAAGTGTCCCATCACGTTTTCTTTCAGGTCTGCTGATTTTAATACTTATTATCATGGCCCTATTAAGTATTGTTCACTCCATCCAAAGACCTGAGAACACCATTATTTCACATGGAGCCTGAGAGGCAGTCAGTGCACGCACACACGCAGGTTTTTTTGCATTACCACAAATCAACTAAACAAAAGGTTCCGCAGTGAAGTTAACATCACCCTCGAAATTAGGAAATGCCAACTACTTTGTTTATTTGGTGTGTGTGTGTGTGTGTGTGTGTGGGTGGTTGTGTTTGTGTGTGGTTGTATGTGGTGTGGGGTGAGCACTGCAGTGAAAAGTTGATGAACCATTGCTTTAATCAGACTCCATGACATTTTCATAATACAGGAAAAAGGGGAAAAAAAGTTCAGTGGGCTGATACACAAATGTGCACGTGTACTTCTCACAGAAAAAGTGGTATGCATGATGAGGAAATAATGTGTGGGCGTGTGTGTGTGTGTGTGTGTGTGTGCATGTTCATGTGTACCACAGAGGTGACTGATGATGTGGGTCAGAACTTATAGACTGATTATTAATTTCTCTGACGTGTGGCAGCAACAAAATAAATCTCAAAAAAGGTTGACATTTCCAAACTGACTCCCAAAAACAAAGCCACAGAAAAGTGACAGTGATGACAAATGGGGTGTGTGTGTATGCGCGCGTGTGGGAGAAGGCCTGTGAGTTGGTTCATAATAGAATGGCAGCAAATGCATTTTGCATTCATACTTTTATGCATGGGGGATACAGCAATGTGGTGCAGTTGTTAAGCACTACAACCTTGGCAGCAAGATAGTCCTAGGACAGAATGTCTCAGCAGGAGAACTCCCTCTATCTGAACTTCTGATATCCACTTAAGTCTGACATCGCTTGCCATTTCATAGTTCATAGTCTGGATTCTTCAGCTTCAAAAAAATTAGCCATTCTCTCCAGTGATAAAATGTAACGTCCATGAAAAAAAGGGGGCACAGGTTTAGCCAAGTGCTACAATAACTTTTGTACATTAACAAAAGTGGAAAACTAGATACCAGCTACGTTTTGAAGGGTGAAGTTGGGCTTGTTGACATATTCTACCTTTTGACAACCTACATCACTATCATTAACAGATGACTGGACAGGAAAGATGGAGAGTGATAACTTCTTCTTAATAAAGTTCATGCTTAGGGTCCCTGACTCACCACACCAGTGCAAGCTGGGTAAACCAACAGAGCCACATCACCTGCAAAAACCAGAGATGAGATCCTGGGACCACAAAATCTGATGCCCTCTATCTGTTGGCTGCATCTAGAACTTCTGTCCAAAAAAATTACAAACAGAAATGGTGAAAAGGACAGCTCTGATGGAGTCCAGCACCCACCAGCTACAACAACAGTCACCTTCTACCATCACAACTAGATGCTGCTTAAATAGAATTCATGGTTGACCACTGGCGTTTGCATACAAAGTTTTCTGGCTGCTGAGAGAAACTGACTGGGAGAATTCATCTAGCATGCATGCAGTCCGCCAAAAGGTACCATGATGCAAAAGAGACATGAAGATAGCATCTAACAATGAAAAAGCACCCATGAGAAGCACAGACAGTGGGTACACACTGGATAGTTTTCCATTGTGTTTGACAGTTTACTACAAATAAGTTCTTTTTATATTATTTAATTTCATTTATATAGCACCAACAACAGTTGCCTCAAGGAGCTTTATATTGTAAGATCAAGACACTACAACAATACAGAAGAAAAACCCAACCATCAGCTGATCCTGTATGAGCAAGCGCGTTGGCGGCAGTAAGAGGAAATAACGGGACGAAACCTCCGGCAGACCAGGCTCAGGGAGGGAAAACCATCTGCCGCGATCAATTCTGACTTCTGACTTCCACACCTCCAAGGTTAACCTAAGGACCAGTAGCACAGCACTGCTGTGTGAATCACAGCAGAATCAAATTTATAAGAAGTTTTTTTACTTGACACATGCCACCTGAAAAGCTGAATCATTACATTATCAGCCAGCCTGACTCCACCTGTGATGGTGGATTTGTTTTCAAGTGCAATCAAGCACAGTAGGAGTAAAGAAAAAAAGAGTAGCGTAAAGTCACTATGAACATATAACTATAAGTTATGGAAGGAGCAAAGTAGTGAAGAATTTGGTTCAAACTGGACAAAAAAAAAAGCCTATCAATGTGAAAACAATTCAAGAAATAGCTATAGTCGAGGATCACCATAGACAAGAATAATCATCATATTTTATTTAATTCAGTTAAAATTTAGTTTTAAAAAATTGCTTACATATGATCAGTGGGGGGCCTAGAATGGGTGGGGGTGCTGGTTAGCATAGATAATGGATGGATGGATAAGTCTGTACTACTTTTGAGGCTGTGTATTCATTACCTATGGAGTACAATATATGTATATCTTTGTGTGACTGTTGTGTGTGTAGCCTGTATAGTAATTATTGATCAGATCACCCTGCTGAAATGAGCTCTGCCACTGAAATAAAGAGGAGAACAAAAGCACAAGGGAGTGAGTGACAGATTAAAGGAACTCATTTAGAAAAGAGGAGGAAACAAAGCTCGATGACTAAAAGGAGCCCACAGAGATTGCTGGTCGATTGTTCTTGCTCCTCCCAGTCCCCTCCATCCTTCAGCTCATTTGTTTACCATTTTTTATTCATGCCCTCATTTGTGTATTCATGCACATTCATCTTTTAATCCATCATTTCATGTGTTGTGCTCCAGCGCTTTAGTCGAACATTATGGATTAATTATCTGAGATTTTTCAAATGGGATGAAAAATTATGAGTTGATATGAGGAGCGGGTGCATGTGTGTGTGTTAAGGTGCATTATAACATGAGTGCAGCATTGCTATCACAAATGCTGTGTATGCTGCTGTCAGAGGCCGAGGTCACTGCTCATCAGGAGTAATGTAACCACTGAGGATCATCTAGTTTAATGATCCCTGAGAATGTTCAATACATACTCAGATGAAATCAGAGTTGGTTACTGAGATGGCTTTAGCTTATGGCTAACATCACTTTTATGCTCATTGCACCATTATGTGGCCATTTCCTTCTCTGAAATATAGATATGACGGTCCTGTAAGTCAATCATTCCACTCGCTACAGGATTCAAAGATGGTGCATTAGAAAAAATATACACAGTACTGTGGAAAAATCTTGATTCACCACTAACTTATTTAAATTTTGCTAGGGAAAAGGGAAGTAGGTATATAGTAGGTACAGTACAGTGGTGTAAAAAAGTGTTGGCCCCCTTCCTGATTTCCTCTTTTTTTATGTTTGTCACACTTAAATGTTTCATATCATCAAACAAATTTAAATATTAGACAAAGATAACACATGTAAATACAAAATATAGTTTCTTTATAAAGGTGTTTATTATTAAGGGGAAAAATCCAAACCTATATGGCCCAATGTGAAAAAGTGATTCAAGGATGCTCGTTGTGGACTAGCTCAGTGTCCAACACCATAATACTAGACTTCCTCATCACCAAACTGAAACACCTTCAGATCCCCCCTGACATCTACTCCTGGATCAAAGACTTAACCAACCAGCCTCAATCAGTCTAACTTGGCCCTCACCTCTCCCCACCACTGTCACTCAGCACCGGAGCCCCGCAGGGCTGCATTCATGTATGCCAGTGACACCACCATGGCTGGGCTCATTTCTGATGGAACTGAGACAGCATACAGGGCAGAGGTAGAGAACTTGTCCCCCTGGTGCTCAGAAAATAACCTGAATGTACTTATAACAAATGAACTCATAATGGACTTCAGGCGACACAGACAGGTCCACTCCCCACTCACTAGAAATGGAGAACGAGTGGAATCTGTCTCCACCTTCAGATTGCTGGACCCCCACATCTCTGCTGACCTTCTCACCTGGACCCACAACACAAGCACCCTGGGAAAAAGGCCCAAAAAGCAGCTGCACTTCCTCCGTGTCCTGAGGAAGAATAACCTGGACCTGGTGATAACTGGTGTTATAAGTCAACACGTCTGTTCGGTGATGGCCTATTACCATGACCTGGATGACTGAAAACCAACAAAGACATATTCTCTGTCAACAAGATCCCACACTGCTTCAAAAATGTTGAGCTCTGGGGAGGCCATGCCATAGCTGATAGTGTTCAGTTGTGTGTTTTTCTATCCAGGTGTGTTTTTACTGTATTGGAATTGTGTTTGTGTTAACTGTCATGTGGAAAAAATGAAGCTGTTGACAATCAGATGTTTTCTGGATGGCACTGCAGGGTGCATTCAAAGTCTAAGGGTACTTTTTTTTTTTTCCACATTCACAGTTCCATCAATTTTGGCTGAAAATGCAGGATCCAAAACATGGCACAGCCTCCACCGTGTTTTTTAGATGGCTGTAGAAACTCACTGTTATGTGCAGCAAAAGTTTCAAATTTGGATTCATCACTTCATCAGTGATGGAGTCCAGTTCTTGTGTAACATAAGATGTTGTGGTTGTTGTAGCATACATCAACCTGTTCTTGTTTCTCTTCCGTAAGAATGACTTCTTGACTGCCACCCTTCCACTGAGACCATTTCTTACGTGTCTTCCACCTGTCCAGTTTCCCCAAATGTTTCAAGGACACACTGTGCTGAGATATAACAAATTTTGGGCTAATAGCTCTTCAGGAGTCACCTTTAAAATTGTTCTCTTTGGCAGTTTTCATGGATTCAAGTAAAGAAATGGGAGCAAATTACATGTTTGCTTTTTTTATCCAAAAAGGGGCTAGTAACAACATGCCCAACATGTCAATTTTAAATTGGTTCTTTGCCAAGTTGGGTTTTATGTGTAGCTACAACACTGGTGCAGTTTACTCCTTTCCTTTGGATCCTTGGAAGCAAAATATAAAGAAATGAGGGCGGTTCAAGACTTTTGCACATCACTGTAGAATGTCACTGTAACATTGATGGAGAGATTCACTTTTCTTAGTTTGCAACAGAGATGGTGGGATGTAGTACCAAGACTTTTAATTAAAGACAAAAGGTGACGATTATTTATTCCTTTAGATTTCAGAAAGACATATTTAATTTAGATTTGCTTTCAGGCAAAAATTCCAAAACCATCAAAAACACCTTTAAAGTGGATATGAAACGCTTCATGTACAACGGCTAAGTCTAATCTTATTCTCCAGACAATAATTTCACTTTTATAGTGTTTTTAACCTCATAGCTACTTATTTTTGTTTTCCAACTTTCAAATTCTGCCCACACGACACTGACATGTCTTTATACACTCCTGCCATTTCAAGAATGTGGGACCCAATGACTTGCTTTCATTTTTGATGGTAATGTCCCCACAAGTGAACAATTTGGTGTGCTTCACTCAGCTAAGACACTTGAGCAGAAGCGACTTGTAAGTACAGAAGTAAAGAAAAAGAGCAGATTGTGAGGCAGCGGCTCATTCCTTCTTCATCCTCAAAGCAGTTAACCTGGGGGACCCGACTGCTCTGGGTCAGCAGCCACCCTGGCTTGGTTCTGTCAGATGAGCATTCTGTTAAAAGAAGTTTTTCCCTCTCCAGTCTTGCCAAGTGTTGCCCAAGGAGAAATTTGTTAGGTTTCTCCACATGACCTAGTAAGGTGTCAGGCTTTTATGTTACTTGGACTTGTGCAGCTTGAGCTCATTACTGATGATCCACCTCTTTTCCATGAACTATTTCAGTGGATCTTTAAGCACATGGGTTACACAACATGTTTCACTTCAGTCAGGAATAATATTAGGTTAATTGTTGCATTCAACAAAGCAAACCTTACATATGAGACTGATTAGCAGCAGCAATGGAGAAATCCTGATTTTTAATTTCTAGCATCCTTCATTCAACAGCCATAACATCTAAATGATTACTTCTTTCAAAATCCACATGTATTGCCATTTTTAACCCTGACTTTCTATTAAAATATTAAAATATTATATTACCCTTTACAGATGGGATTTAGTGTTGGTTTTCAACCTCCCTTCACTTTGACCTTACAGGTACTTTTACAGCACAGCCAAGAGACACGAGGGGTGAGAAAGAGATGCACAGAGACAAAGCAACAGCCGAGGAGAAGGAGAGGAACACAAAGTAAAAAGGGAGGAAGAGAGGGGCTGTAAGAGTCAGCAAGAGATGGGGAGGATGGTTAAGTGCCCTCAGGGGAGTAGACTGTGGTTAAGGATTATTAAATGGGATCAATATCTAACAAGGCCTCTGTGTGCACAAACACACACACACATAACCTCCCTCGCTTTTTTCCTTATCAATTCCTCAGTCGCCTGCCTTTCCTTTCTTCCCAACCCTTCACACGTTCTCGGCACATCTTAACCTTTTCAGAAACCATCATCTTCTTTTATAAAATGTTTATCAAATCCTTTCCCCTCCAACATTGTCATCTTGTTTTTGCAGCAGCTCTTCATTTTCCATTTCCAATTTTCAGGTTTTTTTTATTCAGTCATTCTTTGCACCAACTTCCAATTTCCAGCATCTTGTTTTTATTACTCGATCATTTGCAACTGATGCTTTTAACAAAGCATGACTGATGTGGGGTTCATGGTAAGGGGGAAAACCTTTTTCTTAGGACTGTAAAAGACTCCAGTGAATAATTAACATTTTGAAGTGATGTGCATTAAATAAACTCGTTGAACAGTTTGGGATGTGGTTACACCCAGACAGGGAATTATACTGTTACAAAAGGAGATGCTACAGAATGGGCCTGTTTCAGTTAGTTGCAAAACTTTGCTGTTCCCCACCAATGAAGGCAAATGTGCAATTAGAGGCCCTGAGTTTAAAATTTTGGCCATTGCCATCGCCATTTTTTCGGGAACAGAAGTAACCATTTATGGACAAGAGGACGGAGTGATCAGCTTGGTAGCGTCTAATCATGCCAGGAAGCTTGAGTAGAAGGTGCATCCAGCGACTATATGAGTGAAATGCCTAGACACAGATAGCTGACAGTGTTATTATTTTAAGAATACATCATTAGGAAAAAACAAAACAAAAACAAAAAAAACCCAACAGACTCAAACAACTTTTTGCATGGTTATATAAATTTAGTACAATTAATCACACAAACAGCCATTTCATTCATCAGATATTTGTATTAAAAGGCCACACACCACAAACATGGTTTTGAGGTCCATGTCTGCGAAGGTTCTCAGTCAATCCAGGTCATCATAGTCTAAGGAGCTTGGAAAGAAAAGCTTCTGGACTTCTTTAAGTTTCTTGAAGACGTTTCATCCGAGAAGCTTCTTCAGTTCTAAGAGCAAATGGTGGAGAGTCCCAGATTTTAAGCCTTATGGGAGTGTCCCCCAAGAGGGTCATGGACCCCC
>VVHJ01000859.1:28999-40862 GCA_015107715.1 Tylochromis polylepis | reverse complement strand
AGATGACAGTTTTTCAGGCATATTTTTGCACCAACAAAATGATTCACAAAGAGCTTTTAGCTAAAGTCCTGGCATACCTTGTATTGTATGCAGTGTGCCCTTAAAAACACATTTGAGGAAACTGGTTGAGTGAAGAACACAAGAAAAGTGACAAGGCTAAGGAAGTTTCTATAGTATGTGAACAGTGTCTGAAAGCCATGTCCTTAAGACATCGGGGGAAAAAATCAGCAAAGACCTGGAACAGGACCTGAAGAGATGCATCTCGCCCTTCAGTTGATCGATCTACTATTCACTCAAGTCTCATCAGAAAAGGTCTCAGTGGAAGGATGGCTGTCAAGCCATTCTTAAGGAAGGGAACCTGGGAGAAGAGGCTGAAACACAATGTTACACAAGAACTCAACTGAAAATCAGTTGTAATAGGTCTGATGGAGTGATTAAAACCAAATTTGAAGTTTTTGGTTCAGATCATTGTCAGTATGATTGGAGGAGGTCAGGAGAGCAGTAAAACAGTGAGTGTCCATAGCCATCTAAAAAACATGGAGGCTCTGTCATGGCCATTTTCCTTGTTAAATATAAAGAAATGGGGGTGGCTGAAGACTTTTGCACAGTACTGTAGCACTCAGCGCTGTATCCCCAGTAATGTTTTTTGATGCTGCGAGAAGCACTGTGTAGTACAGGGACCCCTATTATCTTAGCTGAACACATCAATTAATAACATACAGGACAAACAATGTGGCACACAACATTTTGTAAAACTTAAACTGTAACACAAATAGCTCAACATTTTCTAAATGCTGGGTACTGTTAGCAGACTGTAATGGTATTTGGCAATTTTGGAAGGGCTCAATTGCCACAGTGAATTTAAGAACAGAAAATAAATTTTAAGAGGAGAATATAGAAAAGGCCACAAGAATTTAAGGTCACAAAAGGAGCTTTGTCTACTGGATTGTTTTCTCTGGTTACATTGCTTCTGTATAGTTTGCTTTCTGTGTTCAAGTTGAACCTTGTTCAAGTAGATACTCTCAACACAGCAAAAAGCTGTTAACCAGGTGAAAGTGAAGGTAATGCATTACTCAAGGCTTTTTATTTACCAGCGGATGCATAATCCTGGGTGAAGGAGGAAAAAAACAAAAAAACTAATGCACTTGGTTTCGAAGCAGAAGACAAACAGCATTTGAAATGGATATAGATTTGCAGAATAAAGACAGTGGCTGAAACTTGGTGCAAAAACAATTTAGAGTAATACAAACAATGCATAACTGTGAAAT
Source organism: Tylochromis polylepis (assembly GCA_015107715.1). Lineage (NCBI taxonomy): Eukaryota > Metazoa > Chordata > Actinopteri > Cichliformes > Cichlidae > Tylochromis > Tylochromis polylepis. The sequence continues at coordinate 39,594 of VVHJ01000859.1, read as the reverse complement.
ACTCTTATTTATGCTATTGTAATACAAATAAATTGTATTTTTTGTTATTGTCACTGTATTGTACCATTTAAACTATTAGTGACACATGTTTAATGTAACTGGAAAACTGGACATTCTTGTTGTAATTAATAGATCATGGGAGTATAGTGTTTGTGGCAATATGTGCTATTTAACAGGGCTCCACTTATGCCCCAGAGATAACCAGAGATAATTGCAGTTAGATGGTTAGGGTTAGACAAAAATGTCAGAATCAGCCAATCAGAAATGCAGTAGGAGCAAACCTTTGCAGAATACAGGTGTGGAAAATACGTGTGTGAGAGAGAGAAACCTCAAAATAGTTTAAAAAAAAAAAAGCAGTGACCCTATAACATAGCAGTTTGACACATTTATCATGTTTGTTTTGTTGTTGTTTTTTTCTAAATTATGTGACTTTTAATTATGTGACTAGAAGTATTATTTTACCATTTGCGGAAAATCTACCTACATTTGGTTCTTGGTGTTAATTTCAGATCTTACACAGAGCAATCTAGAAAGTGCTTTGTGTTTTTTTGTTTTTTTTTCCCCCTCTCAAAAAATGCTTGATGAACCCATCTGTTTATCAATAGCAGTCCAAAAGCTAACTTCAAACCATCAGGGCAACATACTGTAGGGCACAGTGACTGGCAAAGAGGAAAAACCAGCAGCAGTCAGGAGTTTTAAAAGCTCCCACATAGAGATTTTACCCAGTTGGGTCAGTCAAGTATTTTACATTTACTCGCCAGTTCATTTAGGTATTTTTTTTTCCATCCTCCAGTATCATCGGCTGTCTTACTTACTTGTAGACAAACCTCTCGCTCTCATGTTAATGTTTAGTTGCTGTTAACCAATTTCCACTGGCTCAATGGCCAGGCTACTCTTGTGGTGGACCTTGTATCTTAGCTTCTTCCCAAGGAAGCTGCTACAGCTAGCAGTGATGGTCCTGTTTGGGCAATCTGGTGTAAGCTAAAGTGTTTATCTGCTGCTATGCTGAGCTCACCAGTGCTACAGAGAAGAATAAGAGCTACCAGTTGCAAAGCATACATGTGCATTTAGACTGTCATTAGAAAATTCTTGCCATCTTTATAAAGAATACCAAAGAGACCTGCGCAGGCTGTCAGTAAAAACAAGTGTCTTATGTTATGTCTAATGGCGCTTTTATGCTCACCGCTTACCCCCTTGACGTCACATCCGCTGGCATGTGCTGGCATGTGCTGCCATTTTGGCGTCGCTTTGGCTGGTCGTGCACCTCTCGATTTTTGTAACCTGAAGCATTGTGTTGCTGCCACCATGGCTGGGTTAAAGGCACAAGTGTACAATTGTGTCGGTCTTTATCGCCATTTTAATCGTATCAGTACAGAAGCTCAGAGGTTCACATATTATACAGAGAGAGATGGTGCAACAGTTTGAAAGGTTGAGACTTGGTGGAATAAACTTCAGCTACAGTCACAAAGCTTAAAGCTAGTCAAGATGGATTCTCTTGTGATTGTGATCATGGTCTCATTAGAATCCAGGTGCCTTGCACCTGCCTTGTTGCACAGTAGCTGTAAGTGTTACATTTAACCAAACGGTGCGCTGTGGGCAGGGCATTGAGACCACAAAGCGGTCACTACATATAGATCAAAGTTACATGAGAGCCAAAGTAGCACATTTTTAGATCAAGATATTTAAATAAAATGCTAAAAAAAAATAACTATATAGACAATCTGGGAGAGAGGAGGAACAAAAAGCTGAATATCAGCTCAGATAATTGGCTGATCCTTGCATTGAGTGTTCCATTTCCTCTTTGTCAGCAATGCACTAATGTGTTCTCTGTGTTGTACTTAAACTCATTCAAGTAGCTGTATTTATTAAAGTGCGTTTTTCCTCTTAGATTTTGACTCTGTGAGAAGTCTAAGCAAGTTTGTTGCCATGGTGACAGCCATTACTCTTAGCAATACTGGGTAAGGGTTAAATTGTACTCTATGGTAGGGGGTGTAACTCAGGTTAAATACCATCATACAGTGTGCCCATTAGGAGGAATATTGAATAGGCGGGACCTGAGTTTGGGATCAGGGCCAACTGTGGGGTTTCAGGGGCAGGGACTGAGAAGTTCAGTTAAACATAAGTCAGACATTCGTGATTAGGCAGAGCCCTGCTGTCAGAAAGGTGCCAAAGGCGGAGTGGAACTCTGTATTGCTATAACAGGAGTTCAGAGGCCTCTCACATGCTGCTTGTCTGGCAGAAATTGAAGTGTATCTCTGAAATAACAGTCATTTCCATGAATTATCAAAATGTCAAGAACCAGGTTGATTTTTTTTTCTCCATCATATCCGAGCTCTTACGTGATGATCAAATGTTACATATTTCTGAAATGTAGTTTTGACCCTTATAAAAAACTGACAGTTCTTTTAAAAACCACATTAAAGCCAAGTATTGCTAACAAACTGCAATAGGTACTTATCATACAGGCTGTACTTTCAGTAGCAGCTTGCATCCATATAAACAATGCCCCAGAAAATCATTACCTCTCTGGGCAGTAAAAAAAGATCCACATAATATCAGAGGGTAAAAGAAACCTTTAAATCTTTGGCTACTGATCAATTGCGTATGCAAGAGTAAAACCAACTTTGGCACGTTTGTCTGCCTGCTTTAGTTTGTAAAATGTGAATTAGTCATTATCAGAGCTTATATTTTTGGTCTTTTTATCTACAGGGTCGAGGCTCAGGCTTTCCCGGGAGGAGGCGGCCAAGAGGGGCTGGTCTGTCAGGTAGAGCAGGACGTGGCAGGGCCAGAGGGAAGAATGGAGTGAGTCCCAGCATCAACCCTGGGGTATGTGCTGTTTCTGTTTGAGATATTGCACTGCATTAAAATTGGTGTTAGTTTTCCCTTCAGCTATAGACCCTAATGAAATATTCCAAGCAGTCTTATCTTTGTTTGTCACACTTTGTTTATTTTGTTTTCTCCTTATATGCAGGTCACCACAATAGAAAACCCATACCCAATCAAGGAGGAAGAGGAGAATGCAATGCATAACACAGTAGTCATATTTTCCAGCAATGATAGTTTTACGCTAAAACAGGTGTGTTTTTTATTTATTTATGTTTACACATAAGTGTTCAGACATGTTTCACTTTGAAATTCAGACCTTCAACATGCAAAAATTCATGGGTTGCAATTCATTCTGTGCTTAAAAAGATTTCTCCCACTGGAGATCATTAATTCCTGTGGAGATACTGCCAACTGCCTGCAGGAAACGCAGTCAATTATATAACACAGGATCACACTGAAATTTGATTATTTCTTACTTTCTCTACCCCAAATCATATCTGTGTGCTGATGTTTTTCTCTGTTAAATATGAGTGATTGCTGACAGTCTCTGCAAAATATTAATCAAGACTTTAGAGTGAGCAGAAACTATGAGGTTTGTATTATAGTACAGTAACTTTTAGAGAATTTTAAGACCGCTGAGGTGCTGCATATCAGTGCAGCTATTCTACACTTAATGCAATCAGTACTGTCATTCTTGCATGCAGTCCTCTGACAAAAGAGAGAGGTGTGGGGGAAAAATAAATATGATAAAGCGTGAATGACAAGCTTAGAAAATGGTAAATGGCCTGGTTTTTATATAGTGCTTTTCTACTTTACGCTCAAAGCACTTTATACAACATTTCTCATTCACGCATTCACACAAGCACTTTTTTTCTACATTTAAGTGCATTCTAGCTAACATTCACACTCATTCATAACCCAGTGAACACATCGCAGAGCAACTAGGGGTTCAGCATCTTCCCCAAGGAAATTTGGCATGCTGACTGGAGCAGCCAGGGATCGACCCACCAACCTTCCAATTAGTAGATGACTTTCTCTACCTTCTAAACTACAGCCACTCCAAAATGGCTGCAGTAGGCAGTTTTAATTTTTTTTTAATTGAGTTTCATTTCACTGTAGAAAAGTATGTTATTGTATATGTATATTATCACATCTGTGTTCTGCACTGCAGTAGCTAAGCTAAAGGAACACTAACTGCACAAACAATAACAAGAACAGCCCAAATTATGGGTTGTTCCACATATTTTGACGCTGCCCCCTGGTGACAGTAGACAGCTACAACATGTAGCTCTGCTAAGGACTAGCACATCACCATGCCAGTCTCTTACAAAAGCTTGAAACTAAAATGAAACTAAGCAGCTGCTGATTTTATTTGATTTCATTTGTGTTGTTTTAAGTGGTAGTGTGTTAGGGGTTTTTCTAACCCTCACTTTGGGAAGCTGGGAAACTCACAATGTCTTTCTTCCTTTTCAGGACATGTGCGTGGTGTGTGGGAGTTTTGGTCTCGGTGCAGAGGGCCGTCTTCTGGCCTGTGCTCAGTGCGGCCAGTGCTACCATCCATTCTGTGTCGGCATTAAGGTATAGTATGCCTCTATTGAGTTTGTACATTAGAAATGGGATTTGGAACTACTTGCAACTGTCCCCTTGTCATTTCCCCCCAGATCACCAAGGTGGTGCTAAGCAAAGGCTGGCGCTGTCTGGAGTGTACCGTATGCGAGGCCTGTGGTCAGGCCACAGATCCTGGCCGCTTGCTGCTATGTGATGACTGTGACATTAGCTACCACACATACTGCCTGGACCCTCCACTGCAGAATGTTCCCAAGGACAGCTGGAAGTGCAAGTGGTGAGTAGCTTTATGATCATTACACCAAAATTTGCTTCAGACAGGCAGTAATTTAAATTAAAACTAAACTTCAATGTGAAAAGCAACATTGGTAATTACTGAAAATTACTGAACATGTTTATTGTTTCAAGCAGTGCAGGCAGTTTACCATGTTTTACCCTTTCCTGTTTGCCTTGTAATGCTTTCTTGCTTAAGTCTGTTTAAAAATGTTGTACTTTATCAAATACACAAAGAAACAAGAAGTGAACTTATGGACTGGGATGGAAACAAAGAAAATATTTTCACATTAGCATCATGAAGACAATGTAGGGAGTAGAAGGGATTTTGCAGCACAGATAAGACTGTGTTATCCTTTTTTCAAGTTACCTGGGTTAAATGACCTCCATCCTCCCCGTCTCCCGCAGGTGTGTGTCCTGTACGCAGTGCGGTGCCACCACCCCAGGCCTAAGGTGTGAGTGGCAGAATAATTATACCTTGTGTGCTCCCTGTGCCAGTCTTTCAACATGCCCAATTTGCTTGGTGGACTACAGCGAAGGCACAATCATCGTGCAGTGCCGCCAGTGTGACAGGTGTGTAGTTTTTCTACAAACCTATCAACTCTAAAGGATCAGTCTCAACTAATTTTCCAAATATAACTGGCTCTTATCAAAACCTGTTTTTCTGTACGCAGATGGTTTCATGCATCATGTCAGAGTCTCCACTCAGAGGAAGACATAGAAAAAGCTGCAGACAGCAGCTTTGACTGCACAATGTGCCGAACTTTCAAGACCACTAAAGGTGGGAGCACGATAACTTTGCTAAACATATTTTGTTGTTTCAACAAAAAGAGAAAATCAGCACACCCTAATTATGACATTTGTTTGTTTTAATGGCGGCTATGTTGTGTTCCTGCAGTTGTGACCAAGATCAGAGACACCACTGAGCCACTACCAGTAACACAGATTGTCACAAAGGCTAAAGAAATTGGTAAGGTCACAACTTCTTAGAACACAAACAACAGAAAACAAACGATCAACTTGTTTGTTTGTTTTTTTGTTTGTTTTTTCTTGCACAACTTCAGTTTATTGACTACACACAAACATTTTTTGGTCATTTCAGATCTGTCAAGGACCTACACCCAGGATGGTGTTTGTTTGACAGAGTCAGGACTTTGCCAACTCCAGAGCTTATCTGCTACAGCGTCACGGCGTAGGAAACCCAAACCAAAACTGAAGCTGAAGATCATTAACCAGAACAGCGTGGCAGTGCTTCAGGCTCCAGTCGACCCCATCTCAGAGCACTCTCGTGATGAAGACATGGAGGACAACAGAGGTACATGCCTTCACAGAAGCTTCTTTATTTTCGGATGATTATCCAACGTTTTAACCCTGTTATCACATTTTCTGCATTTACATGTATGTACTTACATACATGTAAATATGTAGCAGCTGGCTGGTGTTTTGTATATTTTTGGTTGTGTAAGATAAAAGGAAAAAAAAAATTAGCAGTAATGCTTAGAAAAGCCAAAGATATCATTTTAACCCCAATGTAAAATTGCAATCGTTGCATGCCATGTTGCCTAGCAACATGACATATTGTATTTTAATGTGAAGGCTGGTATAACATGAGCCAGAACTAGCTAGATGTGATTAATGAGTAAAGGTATAGGGAACTGTAGTTGGATAAAAGATGAATAATTGCAGATGGGATATTCAAAGCAGGGGAGTGTGTGACTGGACACGTGGAGATCCAGGAAAGTTGCTGGCTGTGTGGAGCAGCAGGAAAACTGTAGCTGAACGGAGTAGAGAGTCCTGAGTGTGGAGAACTAATCCAAGCAAATACAGAGTGAAATTGCAGAGCAGGGTGGACAGTGGACGAGAGGGAGAGAGGCTGCAGAGGCAAATGTGGACAAAACAATAAACTCTGACTGTAATTAATTTCTTAATTAATTGTGTTTCTTGTTTTTTTTGTAGCCAACTATGACTTTAATTTTAAAATGTAGGCAGTGCGCTGTTCAGTCTGTTTTACAGCTGTGCTTTGTTTTTAAAACCTTACTTTAGCCAAACTATCATTTAGCCAAAAAGCATAGCTTTTCCCCGAGTTAATAGTAAAAGAATTAGCTTAATATTTAATTACATGTATTGAAATTCTCCCTCTTACTCAGAGTTAATAAAATGTTGTAACAGGCCATTTAGGAATGAGATTACAAAAAGAGAAGGTGGGGCCTCACTGGAAATTACAGTCCTGATTAATGGGACTGGTGAACTTAATTTCAATCAGGCTAATGTTCTGCCACTGAGTGGAGTTCACAAAGAATTGACCCTGGCACTGTGCTGAGGGGACTGGCTGGGATGTTTTCTGCTGCAAGGCTGTCACTCACCATCATTGGGCGCTCTGTCTCTCTCTCACAGAGGCGGAGCTCCTAGATTGTGAGGCAAAGTCTGACTCAAGCCTGGAGCGAGAGCCAGCAGAAGATGACTCCAAGGGGGCCGACGGCGGCAAGAAGAGGAAGAGGAAACCGTACCGGCCGGGTAGGGCACCTGATTGAAGGAGACAGCTCCTCTGAAGCATAAAATGGTGCAGTACATGGCCGACGCTGTAGCGAAGCACTGCCATCTCACGGCCTCTCTTCTGAAAGCTGAATACAATGGACAGTCTATATTTAAAATATTGAAAATTGAATAACCTTTATAATTGCAACGTAAATGTTTATATGTATTATAAATGTATTTCTTATAACTTATTACAAGGCATCGGTGGGTTCATGGTCCGTCAAAGGAGCCGTCCAGGCCAAGGTCCGGGGAAGGCTAAACGATCCCTCTGCAGAAAGGATTCTTCTGGCTCTGTATCGGAGAATCTCATTGGAAAAGATGAAGGTTTGTGTACCAGAATTGTATGTGAATCTGTATTTCAAAATAAGAGCTAACAGTAGAACTAGAAGAGAATGGCTATACTTTTTCTTTTTATTACAGGCTGGCCAGAGGCACTGCCGGATACTCCTGTTGATGAGACGCCACCCGGACCAGAAGTTCCAGAAAAAATAAAGAAACGATATCGAAAGAAGAAGACAAAACTGGAGGAGGCATTTCCAGCCTACCTGCAGGTCTGTCATCCATGATAGTGTCCATTACTGTTTGATGTGACTGTAAACTAACAGCTTGTATATACAGAATTTGAATATATTGTTACATTTTTATATCACGCTAACTTTGTGGAGAAAACTGGAGTACATCTATTAAGGAGGAATTTATTTTATAGAGTTATTTCTTGATTCTTTTTTTTGTTCTTTTTTTAAATTTTGGAAATGGATATTTAGTTAAAAACTATATATATATACACACACACACACACACACACACACACACACACATATAGTTTATTATTGTGCACATGTTCCTCTCCTGTGCAGATTGTCTGGTCGTGTCATGAAATGGCTATGTTAAATGTGTTTTATCTCACCCTTGGGAAGGTTGGAATTTCAAGTGCATCCAAGTACAATGCCTTGAAACCAGTTGCAGAACTATTGTGTACAGTGCCCCTTCTGTGAGCCTTTTTTTGTTATTATTATTTAAAGGGGAAAAGCCTAAAGATACTCATAGTAAAGGATAGATGTGTTTGATCATACCCTTTAAACAGCTCCTATCTTAGTTGTGAATTCACACACAAAAGCTTAACATGGATTTAACTCCCAGGCTCCGTGTCCCCAGTTAGTATCTGTCTGTCGCCTTGTGTTGGCTAAAACATGGATATGTGATGCATTAAGCCACCGGCAGCTGTCAGTGCTGCTCTTTATCCCACCATGGTGCCAGGGTGACGGGGGATATTGAGTCTAACCTAAAGGTCCAACACAGTGAAGCTTATTTCATTAGTTATTAAGACAGCACCAGGTTGGGCTTTTAGCTTCTCAGTGCAGCAGGACAGCAGATGACTTATGGGCGTAAGTGGTTGGGGGAGGTTGGCCTGACAAGGTGAGGTCAACAGTAGCCTTGCTGTTAGTTTCAAAGCTTTTCTGTTTCACTTAAGTTATCATGGAGTTTAAATGGATGCAGATGGTTTCCTCAGAATGATGTCAAGAAAAATTAGGTGACACTGGCTGGTGTTATGTATTGTCATGTTCAGGAGGCTTTCTTTGGAAAGGACCTACTAGACAAAAGCAAGCAGAGCAGGCAGCAGGGGGTCGAACCAGGATTACTGGAAGACGGACAAAGCCAAGTGGAGAGGAAGCATCCCACTAGCAGTTTTCTGGATCCCTCATCAGACCCTCTGCTTAGCGCATCAACAACATCCATTCCCTCCAGACCAGCAGCAGCACGTATGTATATACATTACTTTCTTTGTCCACAGTGAGAGATGTAACAATTCACTGATTCAAAGCATTGTACTGCACTAAATATTTGATATGACCAAAGACAGAGCATGCTCTGAACTTGGCCAGTGCTTTTAAAGAAACAATGCAGGTGTTTGGAAAGGATAAAACAGCATATAGTCCATGTTGCATGACGTTTTGATGAAGTTTGTCTCCCTTGTCCCCTACTTTGCCCCAATGAGAGTATTAACCGTTTCATGCAGAACTGAATGGGTTTGAAACATGTTTACTGAACACATGTTCAAATTGCATATCCCCCATTCATACATGACCAAAATGCTGAAGGTTAATCTCTGGTAATTAGCACTCAGACTCCCAACTGCTGCTCCAACTAAAGCTCAACTAATTAAAGAATACTTACATTCCAAAAGTGAAGTAAATACAGCAAAGTTTCAGTTTCTGTTCTCTTTGCAAGCTCGCTCTGTCTTGCTACACTCACTGTGTGTGTCTTGCTCTCTTGATCTTTCTCTAAATTCTTCAAAAAATGGTAAATGCCCTTTTATACTGACCTCAAGGATAGTACAGCCAGAAGCAAAAGTGTAATATCCTGAATGTTATGTTGTCAGGACAGAGTCCAAATCGAAAAAGTTTTTAGCAAATAAACTGCCATAAGGTTAACGATTAGATGTTTGCCAGTATTCTAACAGTAGTTTAATTTATTATTTAAAGTGCAGTGCAGATAGTTTGTAACTTGCACCACAGCTTTACATTATTACCCGCTCCCTGCACTCCAATCAGATAGATGTGTCCAAGACTGATGACTATAGTAGAAGTAGACTTAGATTGTATTTGAAAAGTATTAGAATTGCAGGTCATTACAATCACACCACTTCACTGACAGGTGAACAAGGATGTGGTATGATTGCTGGTTCAATTTTTGGTCTCGTTCCGGCCTGTTTAAATACCCAAACTTGATACACTCTGTCCACATATCGCTTTTATTAGTCTTTGGTAGCTTCTTATGTTCGCAGGAAAACAACAAAACAATGAAGGTCTATGAAGTTCTTCACAATTAGTAACCTGGCTCTTGAAGAGAAAAATTTGATTTTTATTACTAAATTACTGTTTGGTTTGACAAATTTGTCATAAACTAGGGTTAGTTTGCTTAATAGGCTGTCATTGTGTTTAAAGGCATCGTGATGACTTGGGAAGTGGCAGTAATAAATACTGGATTCCTGAGAAGGTTGCAGATTTTTTTTGCCGGTCAGAATGTGGTGTGTCATTTAAGAGAAAGAAACTCAGCAGTTTTAACAGTTCAGTGAAATAAAACACTGGAACCTTGACAACTGTGACTTTAAAAAATGGTGATTTATTACATTTTTAATCCAACTTTCTAAGGAAAAAAATAGAAAATGATTAGAAGAGACTATATTATGAGACAAAAAGCTCGAAGTCGAATGACTATCAGTCAAGGCCTTCACTGACAAAATCCATAAAACAGAAAGCCTTACAGTTCATATAATTAAATTTATTCTATACTGTACATTCTTCGGAAAGATACATTTGATATGGTCCTTTTTTTTTTTTTTTTAAAAAACTTTTTTTTATTTTTTTTTTTTTTTTTTCATTTTTATTTAATTT
>VVHJ01000859.1:18911-28979 GCA_015107715.1 Tylochromis polylepis | reverse complement strand
AAAAAAATTTAATTTTGTTTTTTTTTTTTTTTTTTTAAATGACATTTTTTTAATGTTCATTTTTAAGAGCAAATTCTACATGAGGTATCCAAACAGATGGTTCCAACTCTCATTCATGTCCGTTCATCATCATCAATTATGATTTGTGACAGTTTTGTTTTCTTCCTTTTTTTGTTCTTTTGTTCCTTTTTTCCCCCCCGCATCTACAGAGACGTCTGAGGAACCATTAGTTGATCTATCTGATGTTCTGAACACTGATGCAGACATCTTGGGAATGCTCGGAAAGCCAAGCAATGACTCTGGTGCGTTATGTATCTCACAGGCAGTCACAGTGGCAAGATTTTATTAATGGTCACCGTGGATATATAAAATCGTTTCACTCCTCAATTAGAAATGTCCCCAGACAGAAACAATCTTTTGCTTTCGCCACGTTAATAATTTTTTAATATCACAATATTTTTTTATTTGTTCACCTTTTTGTTTTCTTTTTTGTTTGCATCATCTAAAGTGTGTTGTGCTTATGCTGTCTTCACTATTTTGTTTTATTTTTTTTCCCCCCCACTCATTTGATCTGGTTTTGGGTTCTTGTAGGTCTTGATTTTTGCCCCTTCCAGGTTGACAGCTCACCTCCTCCTTTTGGTAAGGGTGCTCTGGCCTACTAATCCCTTGCTTTAGTGCATTCTCCCCCTTTTACAGTGTCTGTGTGTCTCTATTTAAGTGTGCATGTATACAAGCTGCTTCACACCAACCTTTTCTCAACCATTTCAAATTGTTTTAACACTCATGAACTGCTTGGTGCTTACCTAACACAGTGCACGGTATTCACTCAAACGCCTATGGTGTGTGGGTCTTTGTTTGTGAACCTCCTATACCCTAACGCAAGTTCTTATCTGCCTAATCGAAAATGTCTCCAAGATAGCAAAGAAACAAATTGGCAAGGACATCCTAGTATTCAAGAAATGAGCAGTTTAGAACAGGAGGCCTTGGCAAATGTCCTTGTAATGCCTGAAGAAGGTGAAATCCTCAGTTCTCATTCCTGGGGCTTTATGGCAGAAAGCATCTGCAGTTCATGTCCTTCATTCTTTGGAAGAAGAAAAAGAAATACTTTATTTGTCTGAAATGTTCTAAGGGCTTATATAATTTAGTTTTCGTACTGCTGTTGCCAACCAATTTTTGCAGCCATCCTTGTTATTGGTATTTAGTTTTGTGTAGAAGAAATTACTGAAATAATTTAAAGTGTTAGACATTAGTTGGAGAGAAGTGTGGTCTGTTGGTAGTCGTGCTTCGATAAATTCTTATGTAATTCAAATTGAAAGAAATGTTTCAAAAGAAGCTCCATGGCTTTCTTTTAAAAAGAAATGTCTTATATGGAAGGTTAATGTAGGGATTAGAACAGTATTTTCCTTCAGACTTTGTGTACCTTTAATCAGAATTAGTCTGAACTGTCTGAACTTTCACAGATCCTAAAACATTCCTTTAAAACAATACAGGAACCCCAAGGAGCTGTAATCATATAGTCTTTGGTCTTGGTTGTATTCCACAGGCTGTTATGACAATAAACATGTTCTCACTTCAGTTCTATATTTCTGATCTCGTTCTTGCTCGGTGTTTTGTTGGTTGCTGTGTATGTGTGCACGTGTGTCTGTGTTATGATTTGTTTTTGCATGACTGTGTGTTTCCACAGCTGGTCTGGACATTGGGCCCCTGGCAGACAGTTCCCCAGTGGCGCCCCAGTCTCAGGCAGGCCGGAGGACACCTCGAACCCTCTCAGAGGAACCCCTGGACGGCATTCTCAGCCCAGAGCTGGACAAAATGGTTACTGATGGTCAGTGTGGGAGACCAGGCATCCATGTTTAGCCACAGATCTAACACGGGAACTTCCCACAGGGATTAAGAACCATTGTTGGTTGTTGCTTTTGGTTTTAGTTCATTGTGATTCGGTTTAACAACACGCAAGAAATTCTGTGATACAGGCCCCGATGGCGAAGTCCAGGCATTGTTAGGCATTTAGGAAAACAAGACATCCTGTGTGAACTTGAAATGAAGAGCCCCAATGGGGAGGCCTAAGTTAACATTTTGTTCTTGATTTTGGGTCACACAGTTTTCAACAAAAGTGAAGTAAAACAGCTGTAATGTTGTTGTAACCATCAGCTGACTAATTATCCAATATTTATCGGGCATTTTAGTACAATAGGAGTGCGGAGAACAAAGGATCAAAGTTAGTTCTGTGGAAAGTTTCCATGCATTAGACCCTTCTTCTTCTGGCTTTTAGTAGAAATTTGCTTTGCAACTTTAGACCCTTTGCTTTGGAACTTAAAGATGAATAACAATCTGTTTTTGTTGATTCTTTCTTTTTTCAGAGTCAATTCTCAGCAAACTTTACAAAATTCCAGGTTTGTAATTTTTATCCTTCTTGTGAAAACTTAAGTTTGGTCCAGTTATTTCCCACCCAGCATAACAGACCTCTAAACTCATGATGAAGTGTTGTAACCAATTTGACCAATATAATATTATAAAAATTAGTGTGATAAATGTTCTGGTTGCTTTTAAAGCAGTAATAGGTTATTCTCAGAAGGCCCATCAGTAGTAGGCTTAAAATATAATTATGAGGTAACATGTCTAGCACATGAAAGTCTGAAATCTGACATTGTATGTTACTATATTTCATACACACATACGCTAACACTGAGCTGTCAAACTTTTTCAGAGCTGGAAGGAAAGGATGTGGAGGATCTCTTCACAGCAGTCCTCAGCCCCAGCACGAGCCAACCACCTCCACCACAGGTGCCTCACCCCCAGGGTCCAGGGCCCCTCCCTGCCACACCTGGCACTAGCATGCCTCACCCCAATGCAGGTACATCATTAGTCATTTTGCACTTATCAAATAAAAATATTACAAAATGTTTTTAAAATCTGCATCTACTTCACCTCGCAAATCTTGTGTTCAGGGAATCCCATGTTTCCAAGGATGCCAATGATCAATGGTATGATGGGACCAAACCAACGCTTCCCTACAAATCATGGAGCAGGGCCCTGCATCCCAGAAAATTTCTCCCCCCTCAACCGTATGCCTTTCACTGACAATCCGAGGTAAAGTACTGCTTCCCTTTTAACTGTTAATGCATTTTTCTTTTGTTCACTCAGCAAAATCAGCAAAGTATAGCTTTGGAGCTTCTGTTCTTTGTGTTACAGGGAAAGAAAGTTTAATCAGATGCCTAGAGAGGCAGTTGGTCCATGGCCCGCCCCTGCCCATGGCCCTGGCCCTACACCCCCTGGTTCTTTGCCCGAGGGGGACACTGAAGCCATGTCAAATGCCCAAAGGAGTACACTCAAGTGGGAAAAGGAGGAGACACTTGGAGAACTAGCCACTGTTGCTCCTGTGCTATATACTAATATCAATTTCCCCAACCTTAAAGAAGAATACCCAGGTTGGTATATGGCTCTAAAGCTTGAATGCATTTTCTCTCCTGTGTTTGTGTTTTTTATAGTCCTGTTTACATCGTCATTCCAGTTATTTCTGCTCATTTCTGGTTATTGTTTTTGTACTGACTGCATTAGGTTATACAGTACAAACCATACCTTGTATGCTCTTTGAGAGCTGTTGACTTGACAACTTTCTCTATTATTGTTCCTAGACTGGTCTACAAGAGTGAAGCAAATTGCAAAACTTTGGAGGAAAGCTAGCTCACAAGACAGGGCCCCATATGTGGTAAGATCAGTGATTCAATTTTCCCATTTTGTTTCAGTTAAATCACAGACGGTACACTTAGAACAATGCAGGACACCGAAGTAGCTGCACAGAGTTACTAGTATGCAAAAGGCACACTTGTGTATCTGGCCTGTTGCCTTTTGCCAAACCAGTTTGAAATGCAGCCATTCTCAGATGAACTAATTAGCAGCGGAAGTCTTGCTCAGAATTAAAGCGCCCTATTGCCTCTGTAATTAAGTTTACTAGAAGCCATTTTACCTGGTAGAGGCCCCTTTCAAAGACCCAGTCTCTGCTTTGGCGAGTTTAGTGGGATTTTTTTTTGGTAGTTTTTTTGTTTTTTTACTTTTACTTTTTACTCCTCATCTGTAAAAGGCTGATGGCTTATTGTTGACTATGTTGAATATGCTAACTCGAGAATGGAGCAACATATGATTTTCAAGTTGATACCATACATAGATGCATCTACTAGAACTTGAGTTTGAATCTTAGTGACCTCGACCTTCAGGTCAAGGTCAGACCTCAAGTTTTCTGAAAAATTTTGTGAAAATAACTCAGGAATGAGGTGACGTAGGATTTTCTAATACATACATAGGTGCATCTACTCAAAATCTTAGACTAGTTTCAATCTCAGTGACCTCGAGGTCAGCTTTTCTGAAAATCATGTAGGCTTTTCACATTTATATCATAGGTGCATCTATTAGGAGGCTGAGAGGGTAGCACGGGCGGCTGCCAGTATTTTTCATTTGTGATCTTGTTTTAAAACCGCTAATGTGATACATCATCCTTGTTGAGGACTATTGAAATGCCAAATTTAACAGTAAGAAGTTGACCTTCATCCTGTGCTCCATGCACAATATGTAAAGGCTATGCAACCAAAGGATTAAGCATGGCAAAGAAAAAAAAAATTTTTTTTTAATTTTTTAAAATTTTTTTCAATTGGGAAGCAAAGTTGTCAGATTACAAAGAGGATGTGGATGTTGTAGCTTTCCTGCCACACCTCTTTATTAGTGTAATAGTTTTTGCAAACAGGCAGCAGTTTCATGAGTTCCTATAGCTTGTTTGGTGTGTCTGTACTAATGCAGGTTGGTGCTTGAATGATGCATCTAGTAATGAAAATCAATTGTCATCTTTGATCCATCATGCAGTTTGACCTCTGGCATAAATATCCCAGCCAAAACAAATGCCTGCATATCATAAAAATATTATTTTTACTGCTATAAAGGAGAATTCAGTATTGCGTACTAGTGTTTGTAGCAGTGTAAGTAGATATTACAGAGAATTGGGGCTACATAACCTTTATTTTTTTCTATAATCTTGTGTTTATGAATTTTCTCTAATCTGTTTTTGTTTTGTTTTTGTTTTTTTCAATTGTGATTGATTTGCTGTTTAGCAAAAGGCAAGAGATAACCGAGCAGCCCTGCGCATCAACAAAGTCCAGATGTCGAATGAGACCGTGAAGAGGCACCATCCACAGCAACAGCCCCCTGAGGTGTTTGATCCCAACATACCACTAGACACAGATCTCCTGTTTAAAGACCCTTTGAAACCAAAAGAGTCAGAGCATGAACAAGAGTGGAAGTTTAGACAGGTAAGAGTGTATGCAATGAAGTCAGTCAGTCGAATGCAGCGGCAGGTCCACTTTATATTAAGAGAGCTAAGAAGTGGTGGTTTAGTAAAACACCCCCTAAAGAACTACACTATCCTCCACATTAACCCTGATGACATTGGTGGCTAGTAGGTCCAGCTCTTTTTTGGCATGAGACTGATAATTTATGCACCCCTTTTGTCATCTAATGCAGCTTTTCACTCTGTTCTTCCAACAGCAAATGAGGCAGAAAAGCAAACAGCAGGCCAAAATTGAAGCCACTCAGAAACTGGAGCAAGTAAAGAATGAGCAACTTCAACAACAACAACAGCAGCAACAGCAACAACAGCAGCAAACTAGTCAGTCAGAGGGAGACGCCAACAACAGTGGTAACCAAAGCCCAGCCTCCCAGCCCAGTAATGGTAGCATGTCCCCTATGCAGCAGGTCAACCCAAAAGAGAGCTTTTCCAGGACGCAGTTATCAGGGACACCCACTTCAGGTCCTTCAGAGGATGTGTTCTTGCGACCCCCTCCTCCCCCTCCCTCTGGGCCTTCCTCCCAACCTCAGTCTCCGCAAGTTTTCTCACCAGGTTCCTCTGGTTCCAGACCATCATCTCCATGGGATCCATATGCCAAGATGGTTGGGACCCCAAGACCTCCAACTCTCGGACCAAATGCGTGTCGCAGAATGCCTGTGGAATCTGGTAAATCACCCACCTCCTTGATGGAGCAGCAGGACAGAGGGAGGCCCTCTCCTGCTCATGAATCTTTTGGCTCTCCCACATCAATGACCAGTGATCCTTATGCCAAACCTCCTGACACCCCAAGGCCCACTGGTGAAGTTGACCCTTTTTTGAAGCCCATGGGTCCCCCCAGGGGCAGTCAAGCTGCTCAAGGAAGGCCTCCAATGGGTTCTCCTGGCAGAGACCCATATTCAAGGCCAATGATAAGAAATGATGCCTATCAGCGCATGACCCAGAACAGGATGATATTGTCTGACCCTTATTCAAGACCTTTACTGACACCGATACCTGGAAGCAATGAGTCTGGCTCTGTCCCTCTATTTAAAACACCTATGCCCCCTCCTCAGGCTCAGGATCACTTCAACCGACCAGGCCCACATCCTACTGACAGATTCTCCCAGAATCAGCAAACTGACCCCTATGCACAGCCTCCACACACCCCAAGACCGTCAGCGAATGACAGCTTTACCAGTCCTCCCAGGATGGCCCAGCATCACCCACAGGGGCACTCCTTTGCTCAGCCAGGACCAATTACTCAAATGTCAAGAAATCCTTATGCACATGCACCTTCCACTCCAAGGCCTGACCACTTCACATATGACCCTTTTGCCCAGCCTTCTGGTCCTAGCAAGCAAGCTGCTGACCCTTTCTCTCAGCCTGTAGCTAACCACCGATCCATCAATGAACCAGGTGCTCAACCTCGACCATTTTTTGAACCCTATGCCCGACCCCCTGGCACCCCACGTCCCCATGACAACTACGGTCAACCACCAAACACCCCCAGCCCATCCTCAGATCCCTACTCGCAGGCTCCAGCTACACCCCGTCCTAGTGGAATAAACCAGTTTTCTCATCAGTCTCACCCTGGACAGAGGATGTCGCCTTCCCACTCAGTGGACCCTTATGCTCAGCCACCAGGTACTCCTCGGCCATCTGTGGGAGAAAGGTTTTCTAAGTCACCGGGCAGCCTGAGGGGGTCAATGGAGCCATTTACCAGTACACCTGGGACACCAAGGCCAGGGAGTAGTGACATGTTTCCCCAGCCTGGAGCCCCAAGACCAATGCTGAATGATCCTTACAGCCATCCTCCGGGCACCCCAAGGCCTGGTCCTGATGGGATTAACAGACAAGGGCCAAGGCAAGGACCAATGGGAAGCCAGGATCCTTTCTCCCCACCCCAAGGCAGACTTCAAGAGCCCTTCCCTCACCCAGACTTACAAACACCAAAACACCCTAGTGTTTCAGACGATGGATTTACTCAATCACCCTCAAGAAGACCAAGTCAGACACCTGTCCATGATCCATTTGAACAAGCACCCATGACCCCTCGTCCACAGTCAGAAAAAATGGAAATGAAAGATCAGTCAGTTGTGGGTAACAATGGAGCTGGCCTTCAAGACCCGGTCCAACTGTCCAACAATCCACAAATTCCTGTTTCAACATCAGAGGCTCAAACAGTTGCTCTTGCTGAGTGCGATGAAAGACTCAGACAGGTACGTGAACACTGTTTGTGTTGTATTCTGAATCTCATAGTTTTAAACATTAATGTTAACTGTCTAATAATATTATTAATAACCAGTACCAAATTAGTAAGAACGACAAGAACACTACACACATCACCATATTTACAACCTATAATGAATTAGCTGTGGTAACTATTTAATCTATATGAAACTGAAACTCATTACAGTACAAAGTTTAAGTGTACAACTACACCCAAAGGCCAAGCTTGAAAGTGGTATTTGTTCTATAGTTACAGCAGGTATAACATTACTATTTGAAGATAATTCAGAAATTATGTGAGTATCAGACAGATACTTTAAATTTAATTCTACAACCCTATATTTTAAAACATTTTATGATGCTGTGTAAAATGTAGCAAAAACATGCGCAGGGCTGCTTGTTTTTTGTAGGAAAAACAAAATGAAACGACTTTTGAATCAGTAAAACCCAATCAAGTGAAAATACTATAAAGACAACATGTCACATTTTGAAACTGAAATTTAAATTTTTTAAAAAGTGTGTAATGCACATTTCTCTTCTTAAACCCCTCCCCGTCTATACTTTTAAGTATTATGGGATTCTTCTTGTATACCCAATCATGTTACAGATTAAGTTCATTTCCTGTGAGGTGTTCCCCCCGTATTTTTAAAGAATTATAAGATTATTTTTATAGCTACTTTGTTGCTCCTCCTCTTAAATTCATGAGTATATTGGGGCAGGGTTAACATTTAACAATTTCTTTGAACTATTTTCAATAAAAAAAAAATACAAATTATAACATTTGCATATCATTGCATGTGTTTGTTTATACTTTACAGTGTCCTCTTGAAAATAGACGCCTATTTATAAATTATCTTCAACACAGCAGTTCCAGACAAAATATGGACATACAGAAAACTAAAAGGAATCTCAAATAAAATAATGTTGTGCAGTAGCTATGTGAAAAATACCCAAATCAACCCTTTGAATAGCTAAAAATGATTTTCAAAACTCTTAAATCTTTCAAACTTGCAGCGACAACGAATTAGAGAACTAATCATCAAGCAGCAGCAACAGAGGAGTGCCACTCGACAGGAGAGGGGCCCTCAGGAGCCTGCTGGCAACATAACCCCAGGAACGCCACGGCCATGGCCCCAAGAGGGCCCTGCTCAACCAGGGGAAATATTCACCCGGCCTCCTCCGCCTTATCCTGGACAAGGACCTATTAGAGGTCCGATGAGGTTTCCTGGACATTTTCCAGGGGATCAGCGTGTAGCTTTTCCCAATGAAGGTCAAATGCCCCGCGGCCCACATCCTGGAGATTTGAGACATCAGGGACCAAGGTTTGCTTTGTTATTCTTTTAATTACTTTTTGTGTTTAACATTTTCTATAATAAATATCACATGATTGTACAAGTTTAAGTCTTCCCTTTATGTTTTTATACAAGTTTGTTTTTGTTTTACACCCCCCCCCAGGTTTGCTTTTCCACCTGGAGCTCTAGGACCTCATGGGTCTCAAGACTTCTTTCCAAGGGGGCAACACCCAATGCAAGATGTCCCTCCTCAAATGAGACGGTCCATGTCTGCTGAAATGGCAAAAAACATGGGAGCAAACCCTATGGGGATGCCCCAGCACTTCCCACCTCGTGGTATGGCAGTGCAGCAGCACAACATAATGGGCCAGCCTTTTATTGAACTGCGGCACAGAGCAGCAGAAAACAGGCCACGCATGCCATTCCCTCCTGCCAACATGCAAGGAACCAATTTGGATCCCAACTTCCAGAACCAAAGGCCCGCAGGTTTTCCAGGAGCACCCGATCCTAGGTTTCCCCTAAATCAGGGGCCCAGAATTATAGACCCTATGGCTAACCAAACTGGCCATTTACAGCTCTCTGCCAGTATGGATAATCTTCATCAGCAAACCCAAATTCCCGGAAGCACACTCAAACAGTCTCCTCTGATGAGGTCCATGAGCCAGCCTGCCTCAAATGAGACCCCAAATATTTCAGCTTCCATGATCCTGTCTGCACCCCCTGCTGGACAGAGTGAGACCGTCTCGGTGACAAGCAGAGAAACTGTGGAGGAGAAACTAGATACGGAAGAATCTGCCGTCAAAGATCTAGAGGACGTGGAGGTAAAAGATCTAGTAGATGCTGACTTGGAAAACTTAAATCTGGATCCTGAAGATGGCAAAGACCTCGATCTAGAGACCAATGACCTACACCTTGATGACTTCCTGACATCTGGGAAATTTGACATCATTGCTTACACAGACCCTGATCTAGATGATATCAAGAAAGACATGTTTAGTGAGGAGCTGGATCTCAGTGATCCTATGGATGACAATACTGATGCCACAGATATCAACAAAAGCACAAGCACTGGAACAGAGGCTTCTTCCAGTTCAGCATCTGTACTGGCAAAGTCAGAGACTATGGGTGAGCAGTCTGCAGTTGAAGTCAAGCTGGAGGTCCCTTTAAATAAGGACTCAGCTGCTCTGGCTCCTGGGCAGGAAATTAAAGCAGAGGTCAAAGATTGTCCACAACCAC
>VVHJ01000859.1:0-18891 GCA_015107715.1 Tylochromis polylepis | reverse complement strand
TGTCCACAACCACCTGATGTAGTAGACCAGCAAACTGCTGGAAATACCTTAATCTCTGATAAGCAAGGAGTGCTCTCTGACTCCACCCCAGTCCTGTCTAGTTTACTCATTAAGCAGCAGCCTGAAGAGCAATCATTAAACCCAATTGTTGAGTCTGTCAGTCAAGGAGGTAACCTCATGGCCCAGCAGAACCAAGTCGCTGATACTCAACATACCTCTGGACTTACAATGAGTCAAACAATACCTGACACCGCCACTGCAGGAGAAGTTCCTCTGAGTGGCTTTGGGCCAGACCATCAAGTTGGACTAACGTCTGGAGTGGACCAGAGTGGTCTCACCCAGGCCCAGCAGACAGTGTTAAACCAGGTAATGGGCCAGCATTCCCAACAACATCGTCCTCTTCTGCTAGAGGAGCAGCCACTCCTATTGCAGGACCTCCTGGACCAGGAGAGGCAGGAGCAACAGCAGCAGAGGCAGATGCAAGCCATGATACGACAGCGCTCAAGCAGCGACTTCTTCCCCAACATTGGTAAATTTATAGCACCGCTTATAGGTGTCACTTTAAGTTGGTGCTTTGTTTTTTGGGATTTTTTTTTTGTTTTTTATTGTTATTTTATTTGTTTTGTTTTGGATTTTTTGTTTGGTTTTTTCTTCATTTTTTTGCAGTGTTTATTTCTGATAGTCATGGTTTTAATCTACAGATTTTGATGCCATCACTGACCCCATCATGAAAGCCAAAATGGTTGCCCTTAAAGGCATCAACAAAGTCATGGTTCAGAACAACATGGGAATGCCTCCCATGGTCATGAACAGGTAAGAATTCCAGAAGAACACATTTTCTATAGTGAGTAGAAAATAAGATGATTATGTGGGGAGTGTACATAACTGATTGGATGACTTCTGTGTGTCACAGATTTCCACCTGGTCCAGCACCACCTTGTCCTGAAAGTGCACCACTTCCTCCACAAGTTGTTGGACAGGTAACATTGACTGGTTTTTTTCTTTGGGTTTTTTGGGGGGTTTTTTGAAGGGAGGGGAGGGGGGTTAAACTGTATAACAGTCTTATCTATTATAACCTTTTTTTTTTTTTTAATCTCAGGATGGAAAATTGACACAAGTAACAAGACCAAGTCCTCCAAATTTCGGACCTGGATTTGTCAGTAAGTTTTCCAAAATCCCTGCTGCCTCACTGTTTTGGGTTTTATAGTCTTTTCAACCTAAAAATATTAAAATGTTTGTTTTTTATGTTGTCAAGTTCGCTAAGAAAAGAGCTTGTTTTTTTTGCCTTCTTCTTTCAGACAATGCTCAGAGGGCTCAGTATGAAGAGTGGCTCCAGGAGACTCAGCAACTACTTCAAATGCAGCAGAAGTTTCTGGAAGAGAAGATTGGCGCTCACAGGAAGTCAAAGAAAGCCCTGTCTGCCAAGCAGAGAACAGCTAAGAAGGCAGGGAGAGAGTTCCCTGAGGAGGATGCTGAGCAGCTCAAACATGTCACAGAGCAGCAGGGTGTAGTGCAGAAACAACTGGAGCAGGTAAATATTTGGCCTGTCAAGCTCTAGTACTGAATTCTCTCAAACCCCGACTCCTCACAGAGACTGGCATGAGCACTGTCCTTTCTTTGATCCTGTGACCAGAGTTTGAATACTTAAAGTATTTCCTGCATCCAAACTGTTTGTATTAGAGCAAAACACAGGGTAATGCTTTAATAAGATCTAACTGAATAAGGTTGGAAAAACTTGAAGTGTTCAATGTTCTGAAAGAGAAACACTCACACATGTGTGATCTAAGAGAAACACAATTGTTGCCTTCTGTTTTTGATGTTCACTACCTTCACTTAATTTTTAAAAATATGATTTCTTCTATTGCAAGGTATTATCTTTAGTTGTATATTATATTTTATCAGGCATAATTAGTATGAAACATTAATCTCATTTTAATCAAACTCTGTGTTGGGTATAGGACACAAACCAGAAGGCATTTGCTTTTTCTTCGCCACAACATACAGTCTTATGTCTTCACTGCAACCCTCTTTGACTCTAAAAGTGAAATAAGTGCACTTGGCTGAGTTCAAATTGTACTTTAAAATTAAGTTATTTAGTTATTTAATTAAGTTATTTTGTGATTTTTATAGAAAATAACTTATTTCTTTACTTTGTCCCAGATCCGCAAGCAGCAGAAGGAGCATGCTGAACTGATCGAGGAGTATAGAGTAAAACAGCAGCAAAACAATATGACACCTATGATGCCTGGGATACACCCGGTGCCAGGCCCCACTGGCATGGTGCCCAGTGGCCCACCGATGGTCCAGCCTCCTATGAACCCCATGATGCAGATGCCGCTTCATTCCGGCCAGCCAAATGTACCTCCACGTATGCCCAACGCACCACCTGGCTGGCATCCTGGTGCTTCTATGCCCATGGGAGGACCAGGAATGCCACATATAATGCCTCCCCAAGTACCTATGGGAAATTCAGCCCAGCCGCTTCAGATGCCAATGGGTAATGTACCTCAGCACTCTCAAATGCCTTTGGAGCCCCAAGCACCACCTGCTCCTCCAGGTGCCATAAAACCCATGCAGGCAGGTGGTGTGAAGTTTGATGACAACAACCCATTCAGTGAAGGCTTCCAGGAGCGCGAGCGGAGGGAACGGCTCCGAGAGCAGCAGGAGAGACAGCGGGTGCAACTCATGCAGGAAGTTGAACGTCAAAGAGCACTCAAACATCGCATGGAAATGGAGCAGCAAGGGATGATGGGATCAGATGGGAACATGGCACCACTCTCTCAAATGCCATTTTTTAATGCAGAGCTGCCACAAGACTTCATGCAGCCACAGAGGCCTCCTCTGCAACATCAACAACAACTTGGACCAATTTTTCCTCAGCAGCAGGGCATGCAGTCTGGTATGGGCTCAGCAGCTGGAACATTTATGCAGGGTGAGAGGAGAGCCATGATGGGCAATGGCATGATGCCACCAGAGATGGGGCCTGATAATGTTGCTCTGCAAGGACCAAACTTTCCTCACGGTCAGCCCAGGCCTCGTCAGTTCAGTGGACCAGGAATGCTTCCGATGCCAGGTGAGGGTCCACCGTTTGGAGGTGAGTCATCAACACCTTTACCATCCAACTTTCCAGGCTCAGGTCAGTCTCTGATTCAGCTTTATTCCAACATCATCCCAGATGAGAAAGGAAAAAAGAAGAGGAACCGCAAAAAGAAGAAAGATGATGATGCAGATTCAGTCAAGACACCTTCCACTCCCCACTCAGACCTTACAGCCCCTCTCACACCATGTGTCTCAGACACTTCCTCTACTCCAACCAGAAATCCCCATCTCTTTGGAGATCAGGACTTGTCCAGGTCCCCCTTACTGGGATCTTCCACCCCCAGTCACTCAGAGCTTGAGCGGCAGCTTTCTGGTGGGCAATCTGGACAACCTGCTCTGTCATCAGAAGCAGCGAGGGCCCAGGCCCAGGCTCAGGAACATGACAGGATCCTCAACAACATAAAGCTGGAGCAGACTGATGCCAGTGAGTGTCACGGGCCAAAAGAAGGTTCCATTGGCCCAGAAATGAGCTCTGTGAAAGAAGAGGGTAACAAAGGGAGCGTCTCTCCATTCCCTGCTGGGCAGAGTCCAAACAAGGGAGAAGCTGGTAATGAACTATTGAAGCACCTTCTGAAGAACAAGAGTACACCTCCACCTGGATTGTCTCAGCAGAGATCAGAGGAAAGCCTGCGCTCAGAAGAGGAGGAACCCACTGACTGCAAAAGCTTACTGAGGCAAAGCTCCATGGACAGCAATGGGGTCAGTTTTTGTGTTAGTCATATAGTTATAGAGTGCCGAGGGGGTGATCAGCATAGTGAGTCATTTGAAGGCTAAGTGATTCAGAGTGATTCAGATGGGAGGCTCATCATAGCTAAATTAGCATGAATCATAGCTGTCAGAATATGAATGAGTCATAGTTATGTGTTTGAAAACATCTAACTTGAAGCCATTATGCTGCTCAACTAATTTTAAGTTTACTCATTATGTTTTTTAAAGCATTGTCTTTTGTCTCACCTCCAGGCATATTCGGATGGCACCCCCGACTTTCCTGGACCTCTGCTCCCCGAGCAGGAGAAGAAGAAAGGGAGAAACAAGAGAGCACCAAAAGCAGGAGAAAAACCTGCTTCTCGCTACAAAAAGAGGAAAAAGGAAGGAGACGAAAGGCAACTGATGCACACTGGACCAGACTCTGTAATGACCCAAATCAAACAAGTAAGTTGGTTTTTATATATATATATTTTTTTTTTACCTGCTCCTCTTCCAATTGATGGGTGCTGTGTCGTTAGGAATAAACAGTGCTTGAAAGACTGTAGTCTGAAGTTAGAATGGTTTGTTCTTATATGGAGTTTTACAGCGATAATTATAGACAGAATATAAAACGTCTCTGCCAAGTGCACAGACACTTATTCCACATATTCTAGTGTGCTTGGGTAGTTGTAGGGTCAAAATTGCACACAGATTTTACAATCTGTTATTGTTCAAGATAGCTGGTGAGGATTCATTCTTATAGTACAAACATTTTAAACTTAACCGGCTTTAATAAAACAGAAAAAACAAAATGAACCTGCACTTTAGCATGCTAGTTTATAGTGAGTATAACATTTATTTGGCTAAATCCAAAATGATTGCTGAATTAAGATGAGCTTTTCTAGGTGTGTAACAGAAGCAAGAAGAGCATAACATAGTCCTACATACCAGATACACAACCAATATTTCTAGAATTTATTTACTAACAGCTCTCGTGAAAACGTTTTGATGAAAGATTCATTTGAACTTAAAATACTTGAAGACGTTTCAGTGATTGTGGTCGGGATGGTTTGTGCAAGAATATATCTGGTCTGACTTCTCTGCTAACCTTCCACCGGTCTGCTTCTCTCTGCTAACACAGCAGCTCTCTCTGCTGCCTCTCATGGAGCCTCTGATTGGGGTCAACTTTGCCCATTTTGCTCCCTACGGCAGTGGCCAGCTCAATGGAGAGAACCTTTTGTCTGGTACTTTTGGCAGTGCTTCACTAGATGGAGTTTCTGATTATTATTCCCAGCTGGCCTACAAGGTGAGATCTTACTACTTTACTAAGGGGATAACGGATAAACAAAGGGTGTGTGTGTGTTAAGTGCGTCTGTGGCACTGTGTGCCTGACATTGTATTGCACTTGACTTCTACAGCAGAGTAACTTGAGCAATCCACCGACCCCGCCGGCATCTCTTCCTCCCACTCCACCACCTGTGAACCGACAGAAAATGATCAACGGTTTTGCCACAACTGAAGAGCTGGCCAGCAAAGCTGCTGCTATGGGTAAGCACTCATAAAGGACCAAGATGGGCTGACCGATTGTGTTCCCATAATCTTAAAATGGGAGCAGAAAATGGAAGGAGGCGTTCATACATATTAATCTTGTTTTCCTGTTGCAGTCTCCAAAGGCCTGGTCCCAAAGCCGCTGCATGTTCCATTTAGGAGTGAGGAAGATCTGCTAGCCCGGGCCATCGCTCAGGGACCCAAAACTGTGGATGTTCCAGCGTCTCTTCCCACACCTCCTCACAACAACCAGGAAGAGCTCAGGTAACGGATAAAAAATAGTACTTCATGATTTATTTGGGCTGCAGTGTTTTAACGGAGTTTCTCATTTATTTATTTATTTTCCTGATTGTAGTAATCGAGGACAGGAGCCTTGCAAGGAGAGGGACACGCCTGACAGCTTTGTTCCATCTTCATCTCCCGAGAGCGTGGTTGGCATGGAGATCAGCCGTTACCCAGACTTGTCTCTGGTAAAGGAAGAGCCGCCATCCCCTTGCCTGTCTCCTGTCCTCCCCATGCTTCCTGCACCTGATGGGAAAGGTAAACACGTATATCTGTTTTATTTATTTAGTTTAGGGCTGTCAGCGTTAACGCAAGTTAATCCGTCGTCACGATTAACAGTTTTAACACAATTAACCCATCTGGAGCACAGAATGGACAAACTGTCCAAAGTTTGACAGAGACCGCGTTGACAGAGACATTTCAGAGATTTTGAGTCATTCTGCGCTCCAGATGGGTTACTTGCGTCAACGTGTTAATTGTGATGACGGATTTTAACGCATTAACGCTGACAGCCCTAATTTATTTATTTTATGCCGTATATACACAAAGCTCCACTAAAAAGTAAATTCATGGTTTTTGCATTAGCGTATCCTCGAGGGTCCATTTGATGTAAATGTGATCATCTTTCCAGGTCTGCAGGGGTCAGCATTCTCAACATAAAGCCTAAAATTTAGCAGTGTGATGATTTTACACAAACACACCAGCTTTGCATCTTTCACAAATTAGTTTTTGAGAATGCTTTTCTTTTTCAATTCATTAGGTACCCAGATCAAACTGCAGGATGTCAAGACTGAGCCTTCTTCGATGTTCTTTGGCTCCCCCTTCGGCTCCATGTCTAATGATTCCAAACAAGGGATGGTTTCTGTCGCTATCACTCTGAGACCAGCTGCAGCTGAGGTAACAATACTTTACATTTACTGAGGTTAGACAAAAATCTGACAATTTTTTTTTCCATTTCTCCCATTCCATGTCATATCAGACATGTGCATAATCTGGCCACACAGTGAGAGAAAGATAATTATTGCAAGGGTTTGTTTTAAAGAGGATGCCTGTTTTTGTTAATCAGAGTCTAATTCTAAGAAATTACAGAGTTCTTAAAATAATAGCTTAATTTTTCTAGACACATTATTTTAGGATTATTCAGGTTCTGTTAATTTTTACATGTGCAAGATATTTAAAGCTCCATATTAACTTAGTTGTCCTAGTTGACTGGCAGATTTCATTTTACATGGGCAAGTAAACTACTTTTAAATCAGCTGATGACGACATTTTAGTTCCTAAGAGATTCACTTCTTAATATTAAATCAGAGTAATACAGAAATTAACATTTAACAGGTTTAAGTGCCTTTTTACTTGGAGCACTTGAGTGACTATGGTGGACAAATTTAGAGGACAACTTGCTCTTAAATTGCTCTAAACTTCTATTTATTTGTTTTATTTATTTCTCAGAATATTACAGGTGTGGTGGCAGCCATTTCAGACCTCTTGTGTGTGAAGATCCCCAGCAGTTATGAGGTCAGCAGCACCCCAGACAGGGGGCCCCTATCTATGGTCAGCGGTCAAAGGGTGGGCCCACATGGCATGGAGCCACGGCCTCCCATGCTCTTCAATGGACAAGGAGACAGTGGAGGGCTGCATGGACGGCCGGGACAAATGATCAGGCCCAGTGGAGCACAGGGAATGATGCAGCATCAGGCACATCATTTCCGTTTCCATCCCAACAGCCCAGGTATGGAATAAAACTAAATTAAACAAGAGCATCTCTGATTCCACCCGGTGCAGTAATACAGCCTGTAATTGAAATGTCATGTTTGATTTAAGCTAAATATAATCACTCCCCATGAAAAAGCACATTCAGCAACACTACCTAATCACTTCCCCTTAAACATCCAGAGGAGCACTTATTTTTTTTTAACAGTTTTTCAAGTGTACCATTATTTATCTGGGGCTGAAGGTAGCCTATAGTCCAGTTCTATAATGGTTGTTTTATTTTCTTTGCTAAAGTTTGTTTAGTCCAATTAAAGAATCAATCATCTGTAGGTTACTGTCAGAGATTTTAAAAATGGATCTAATTTTGCATCACTTTTCTGTTATATCAGGCAATGCTGGAGCTCGAGGACCTGATCACAAGATCCCTGGCAGCCCTGGATGTAAACCTCAGTGGTGCTGCCACTGTAAGGTGGTAGTTCTGGGAAATGGAGTGCAGAAAGCCATCAAAGACCTCCCTGCCCACATGAAGGTACCCGATGTAATGGCTGCACAGTCATGTATATATTAACTGTGCACACCACCTTTCAAATAAAGGCTAAAAGTTGAAATTATAACCTTTACGGGAAGCCTGAATGGACTGAGAATGTAGTGCTTCTCCATTTCTTACTCAGAGATCAAGGCCACAGATAATAAATCGCTGCTGATCGTCAGCAGTCCGTGGCGATTTTGCTCTCATGAACAAAAAGGCTTGGACATCTAACAGTGTTTACTAAAGTACACCATATTTTAATACCGTGCCATGTGACAGTTTTACCCCTGGGCAAAATTTCTGTCACAAGTAAAAGATGAGCTGATTTCCAAAAGGCATTAAGTCAAAGATGACACATGGCTTCAATATTTTAAGATTACTTTTCTATATTTATTTTTTTTAAATTAGACACCCTGCAGGTCAGCATCTGTAGTACCACAGTTTCTCAATTATCACCTTTTGAAACAGAGTCTAAGAGTCTTCAGATTCAAACTTGTTCTTGTTCTGTCTTCACAGCTTGAACCTCTTAAGGTAGTAATTCACTGTGAATAATGAGTCCTGCAGTAGTAGAAGCTTCTTTTCTTTTCATCTTAATTTGGTTGAATACTGTTCGATGTATACGTGCAGACTTTGCAGTTAGTTAAGTAACTCTGCCCCTTCCTGCAAATTATTCTACATGCCGCTGTCAATAAAAGTCAAAAGCATGACTCGTCAGTCCCTGAACTTAGCAGTTAGTTAAAGCTTTCTTTTTTGCATCACATAACCTTTTCTAATGATGACTGTGTCCAAGCCAAAGCCCTGATGAGCTAGTTAAAATGTGAAATCGAACTTTAGCTCCTTTCCTTTTTTCAGCTGTGAAATTGTACAAAATGCAAATTTACACTAATGTTGCTTGAGATGTTTAAATGATTTTTTTTGTTTTAACTTCATGCATTTTGGAGATGACTGTAACTTCGATTTGTGTAATGAGTCCCACTGTCAGAAATTTGGATCATTTCACTGCCATGTATACATATAATAGTGAGATTACTATATGAGCTGTGATTGGTTGGCTAGCCCTTACCAGATTTTTATATTGGGGAAATGCAGTATTAAAACTCCTTTCAGCCTGAAGGGCCACACTTATCAATATATTCATATGCACAGCACTGCAATAATACTGAACATATGCTCTGATTATGTAAATCTTTCCTAATGGAGTTAAATACATTTCAAATCAGTTAGTAGGTTAAATAGCATCCCCTGTGACTTCACTCTTAAGAGTGTTTAGGTTATTTAAATATTGTATTAATCATAATTTATTTTTCAACATCGCTTTGCCTTGAGTGGCTCCCATTAGTCAGATGTTGACTTGCACCTCATTCCTAATTGAGCTTCTTCAAACTTGGACTGATTTTCTTCTCGTTAGGAATCCGAAGGGCGTTTGAAATCTGAAGACGACCTGGTCTTCTGCAGCCACAACTGCTTCCTTCTCTACTGTTCATCACCACCACTGCAGTCCAGATCAACCACAGAAACTAAGGTTTGTACCACTGTAACCCATGCATATCTCTGAGAAATCTGAGTCTTAAAAAAACATTTGACTTTTAAGTTTGACATTTTTTTCCCTCGTCATCTTCCAAGGAGTCTGTGTCCCTCCTCCCAGCCTCTGAGCAAATGGAGAGCCTTTCTAAAACTCAGCACCAGTACAGTAACAACATGTCCTCACTGGATGTCCATTGTCTGGCCCAGCTTCAGCCAAAGCAGTCACCCCCCTCTACACCTCCCATCCCCTTCCCTTCAGCAGGTGAGACACCCAAGACTGAAGCAAAATCCGATGCCCTCAAAGTGACAGTGAAGCTGAAGTCCAGGCCAAGGTCCCACGATGGCTGGCACCAGGGAAAGAGACAGAAAGGACTCCGATGGAGGAAATGGACTGTCCAGGTGGTGGTGCCAAGAGGGAATTCACAGCTCCCAGATGAGGATAAGATTGATGAGCTCCTGAAGAAGCTTGGAGCCTCCCTGCGCCCTCCAGTGTCACTCAAGGACCAGAGACGCTGCTGTTTCTGCCATCAGTTTGGAGATGGGATGACTGATGGTCCTGCTAGGCTGCTCAATCTAGATCTCGACGTGTGGGTTCATCTCAACTGTGCCCTGTGGTCGACTGAGGTGTACGAGACTCAAGCTGGCGCCCTCATCAATGTGGAGCTTGCGCTGCGCCGTGGTCAAACGATACGATGCGCCTACTGTCAGCAGACCGGAGCCACCAGCGGCTGCCACCGCCTGCGCTGCACCAATGTCTACCATTTCACCTGTGCCCTGCAAGCTCAGTGCACCTTCTTCAAGGATAAGACCATGCTCTGCCATGCCCACAGGCCCCGGGGAACAGCGGGACAAGCTCTGGAGCACGAGCTGCGATGCTTTGCCGTGTTCCGACGTGTTTATGTCCAAAGAGACGAAGTGCGGCAAATTGCCACAGCTGTGCAGCAGCCCGAGTTAGGTTATACCTTTCGGGTAGGCAGCCTGGTGTTGCATGCAATCGGCCAGCTCACACCGCTACAGATGGCGTCCTTCCATTCCTCAACAGCCATCTTTCCAGTTGGCTATGAAGCTTGCCGCATTTACTGGAGCATGCGCCATGGCAATCGCCGTTGCCGCTACATCTGTTCAGTTGAAGAGAGAGACGGGATACCAGAGTTTACCATCAGAGTCATCGAACAGGGCTACCAAGACATGGTCCTGACTGACACCTCTGCTAAAGGTTTGACCTCAGGAAAAAAAAATACTACTGTGTCTTTTTGTGGCTGATGAAACAGTTTTAACCAGTTTATGTTCTTGTCTCATCATTAGGAGTGTGGGATAAGGTGCTAGGCCCCGTTGCTGAGAAAAGAGCTGAGTCGGGCACTCTGAAGCTCTTTCCTGTTTACCTGAAAGGAGAGGATCTGTTTGGGCTCACAGTTCCTGCAGTTGCCAAGATCACTGAATCGGTCTGTACCTACTTTGAAGGATTTCGCCAGCTGCAAGAATTTAAAAACATCAATAAATCTCTAAATGATGCTTTTCATCTGCTTTCAGCTCCCAGGAGTGGAGGCTTGTGACAGGTACTCATTCCGTTACGGACGCAACCCTCTCGTGGAGTTGCCTCTCATGTTCAATCCAGCTGGTTGTGCCCGCGCTCAGCCAAAAACAAGCTCTCCCTACACCTCACTGGTGATAAGGTAATTTTGTTGGAAGTTGACATTAAATTACCTTCCTGGGAACATTCTGTCTTAAAGTAAAGAAGTCAGACTTATTCAAATGTTCTCCTTCTCCACCTCCCTTCTAAAAAATAAAGGCCTCAGCCACAGGCTGTATCCAGTAGCAGTGCCAGGTCTAACCAGAATGTTGCCCAAGGAGAAGGTGGCGCTCCCCATAATAAGCCTCCGGTGGTGCACCCCAGGTCCTCCCAGTACCGCTGGATGAAGAGTGAGTGGCGAGCCAACGTCTATCTGGGCCGCTCCCGCATCCAGGTGAGTCGACTAGATTTAAATCCCTTTTAAACTGTCAGAGTGAGACTGATGCTTTTGGTTTCTATTTCCTGTTGACTAAATGAAAACCTGCTTATGTGACATATTCACAGGGCCTGGGGCTGTTTGCTGCTAGAGACATTGAAAAACAGACCATGGTGATTGAGTACAATGGAACCATCCTCCGAAATGAGGTCGCCATCAGGAAGGAGAAGATCTATAGGTCTAAGGTAAATATGTTGCTGCAACATTTTTAGCAGAAATTGTGTTTCTTTAAAATGATCTTTTCCAAAAGTTAAGAGCATTTCTTCTCTTCCTTGTAGAACCGGGCAGTGTTCATGTTCCGCATCGACAGTGAACATGTTGTTGATGCCACACTAAATGGAGGGATCGCAAGGTACTCTGAGCTTCCACGAACTATTTGAGCATTTTCATAAATGTATTCATGACAGTGTAGCATTTCTTTCATACTCACTTATTGCAACAAATGTCATTCAGTGTAGCACACTGGTGAGCCACAACATTAAAACCCCTTGTGGGTGAAGTGAGTAACTCTGATGATCTCAGTGCACTGGTATCTGTCAAGGAGGTGGTTACAAGAGGCTGCAAGTGAAGAGTGAGCTCTTGAAGTTAAAGCAGGGAAAAATGAGCAAGCCTGATGATCTGAGCGACTTTGACAAGAGCCACATTGTTATGACTAGATGACTGGATCAGGGCACCTCCAGAACAGCATGTCCGGTGGGGTGTTACCTGTTTCCAGTGGTTAGCACAAGTGATGAGGGCCTAAAGCACATTAATGTGCGGGTGTAAAGGGTGGCTCATGTGGTCCAGTCCCACAGAAGAGCACCTCCAGCACAATTTACTGAAAACTGGTTATGGTAGTAAGTTATCAGAATGCACAGCGCATCACAGCTGCACAGGGTTTTCATACTGACAACTATCCACTGCCAAAGGAGGCAAGGGTGTTAACTCGGCTTTAAAGTCCCTGAAATCTCAGTCTCTTTGAGCATCTATGGGATTTTTGAGGAAGGAAAAAGAAGTGGTTAGATTCATGGATGGCCAGCCTTACTTCTTACAGGACTTAACTGATGTACTGCTAAGATGGAGCAAAGGTCTTGTGGAGTGCACGCCTCAACGTCTTAAAAGTAGCCTCTCCATATCTGTCTTACCGATATAATCTTCCAGCAAAGTGGCACAGACGAGACTCTGCTTCTGTGTGTGGGAGGCTTGTCTGCGAACTGGTACATTTTGCAAATAAGCGTCAGGGTTTTTTTTTCATTGCTGCTGTAGGATGTTGGCCTTTTCTGCATTTTGTTGTCAGAGTGATGGCAGTTTAATTGTATTGTCAAAAGGGCCCAAACACACATGGAACCAGAACTAGAGACCATGTTGGAACAGGTTCATGTCCTTCTTCACAGGTTCTGAAAGATGAGTACTCAGTAGTCAGTACTACTTTGTTATGAGATCTTGGTACTGTCATTGACAAAATCTATCCACAGACATGAAAACACCTGTGAAGGTACTCTAAACTGCCTTTGGGTCTCATTTTGCCACGATGACCAAACACAGACTCACAATGTGGAAACCAAGCTAGTTTCTTTTGAACATCATAATTTTTTTAAATTTAAAAAAAAAAAAATGTTGACATTTTTCATCTTATCACCGTCTGCCGCTGCATGTCTGAATCAGCTCACAGAGGCAGTAAATGAGCCTTTAGTTGCAAATAGAATTTGCAATAATTTAAATGTGGTCGCCTGTGTTACAGTAATGCTCTTAACGCTGTTTGATGCGTGACTCGTGCTTCTTTTTCAGATATATCAATCATTCTTGTGCCCCTAACTGTGTTGCTGAGGTGGTAACATTTGAGAGGGGTTACAAAATCATCATCAGCTGCATTCGCAGAATTGAAAAAGGAGAGGAGGTTGGTATATATATATTTTTTTTTCTTTTTTCTGTAATTAGACTTTGTCCCTGTTCATTTGCATGCATGTGTGGGTGTAAACGGTGCAGCTGTGATATAGCGATGGACGTTTCTCCCGTGTTTGTTTTCTGCAGCTGTGTTTCAACTACCAGTTTGACAGCGTTGAGGGCCAGCACAAGATCGCTTGCCACTGTGGAGCTCCTGAATGCAGGAAGTGGATTAACTGAGCAAAACGGAAACGACGAACCCAAATGCATTCCTTGCCATAGCGTGTGGAGGATGCTGTGATCTCTGCACAGAATAAATAAGAGACTTCACACTAAAGTCATTTTACGAATGAGCAGAAGGCCTGAGCCCTTGGAGAAATGAATGAATCTGCGTTGGTTCGTCAACAATGTGGAATTCAAAATAGGTGGAGGAAGGGAAATATAACACAGTAGCAGGAAATGACTCGTGCCATATGTGAGGGGCTCTGTCGACGCCTCCGTCTGTATGTATCCGTGTGTTTGTTTGGTGTACATGGGGTGCGGAATCCACCAGCGAATGAGAAAGCACTGTGTGGGGTGCGGCCTTATTGCTTACTAAGGGCAGGCCCTTTTGTTCATACTGTTAATGTATACCGTTTGACTAAATGTAGACATCACTGAATGAGGAATGTACAGCAATGAATACCGCGAAGGGAATATTAACTTGCACTAAAAATAAAAAAAAATAAACAAAAAAAAAAACCATACACACACACCCACACACACAAGCTTTTAAATACTTGATTCCATGAGTCAGTTTTATCATAGGTCTCTGTCATGTGATTTGTGTGGAATTCGAGAGGTTTTGTATTTATTACTGAGTGAATGAATTTTATTCTCAAAATGAGATCGAGTTAAAAGAAGGCTAGATTGCTATTGTTTTTGAAGATTGAAGAAGACATGCTGTTACTTTTGTATAAATGTACATAAAAAAAACCAACAAAAAAAAAACTATAGGAATAACCGACCAAATACTACCTTAACCTTCTCGATGTTTGGGTGTTTTTAAAAATTGTTTTTGTTCTGTTTGTCATTGAAATTTATTTAAGATGGACGTTATTTCAGTTTGAGAGTATATATTATGATTATTCTGTACAGAATTTGTAATATAACCACAATAATTCACAAAGTATTTTTGTTGTATTAAAAGTACGGTATTGTAGCGTAGTGTTTTGTGACTTACACTTACTTTGACCACTCAAAAAAAAAGAAAAAAAAAAGAAATATTTTTGTTGACTAACGTAACACGTTATCGGTTACAGAATCAAAAAAAAGAGACTTCAGATAGTAAAAGATCATTGCGATCTGTTTGCTGTTAATCAGGTTTGATTTTAAAGAACTGTGAATTAGGTTTTAAAACCCAAAAAAAACAGCTTTTTAACTTTTTATCACAAATGGAAACAGCAACATGTGTTAACCTGTTTTTTTGTTTTTTAAACTTTACTTTTAACACAAATAAGGTGCGAACGTCTAATAATGTTGCGACTTAGACGAACCATTGCGCGACAGAAAGAATTATATGGAGAACTGTAGGTTGTTCTGCCTTTTGTTTTTGTCTTGTTTTTTTTGGAAAGAAATGGCATCCTGCTTATAATCTGAAATATTTCTTATACTGACACTTCACAAGTCACATGCTAGAAGCAGAGGAGTTTTTGCGTGCACAATTTCAAGTTGACTGTAAAATTTTGGAGACAGTCTTAGAACTTGTAATGTATATGGCATGTATTTTTTTAACTTTCCGAAGACTCAATTGTATATATTTTTCTCAATGAATGGTTGTAACAAAATTGTTTCTTGGATATTTTTCCTTCTCTTGTACGATACATCATCCTGCCAGTGTGTTTGTGCTACATTTTCTTGGTCGTGTAAAGTAGTCATTTCTTTTCTTTTTGTTTTTATTTTTTTCCTTTTCTTTTTCTTTTGTTTCTTTTTCTCTTTTGTTTGTTTCTTTCTCTTTTTTTGAATTGCCTTTTGAAGTGTACAGAGTATGAGGTTTGGAGTTTGTGGAATTGAATTTAGAAACATTTACAAAAATAAACTATTTTACATGTTAGCAATTTGTTTGTGTTTTCAATAATTGCACTTTCTTTTAATTAAAGCTGTAAAAAAAAATCTTTAACTTCCCAGTCATTGTTGGTTATGTTTATTTAGCTAGTTCATGGTTTCATTCATAAAATGGCTTAAGATCATGTTAAGCAGTGCTCATAGTAAGCATATAGTGCACATATACACTCACTGGCCATCTCATTTGTTGCATGTTGGTAGCACTGAGTTGGGTCCCATAAAGGTGCTTGAAACATTAAACAGAGACTTTGCTCCATACTGACACGTTGGCACCACCACATCCAAAAGGTGCTTTTTTTTTTTCTTTTTTTTCTTGTGATCTGGTGACTGTTGACGTCATTTGGGTACAGTAAGGTCATTTTCATGGTCGAAAAACCAATTTGAGATTATTCAAACTTTGTGATGTGGAGCATTATCCTGCTGAAAGTAGTTCTCAGAAGATGGCTACACTGTTATCATAAAGGGATGGACATGATCTCCGAACAATACTCGTGGAGGCTGTGGTGTTTAAATGATATGAGGGTACTAAGGGGCCTCAAGTGTGCCCATTAGAATAGATAATAATAGAACGGAGAATATCCCCCACATCATCATCCGGAACCACTGATAAAAGCCAAGATGGAGTGGTGTGGCTGGAGCTCAGGAGGTAGAGCGGGTCATTTAATAATCGGGAGGTTGGTGGGTTTGATACCTGGTTTGATCCAGTCTGCATGCCAAATATCCCTGGGCAAGATACTACCTCCAAGTTGCTCTCTGATGCATCCACTGGAGTGTAAATGTTAGCCAGAAAGCACTTAAGCATAGAAAAAGTGCTCATAAGACAGAGTGTGAACTGGTGAATGAGGCATGTTATATAAATTGTTTTTAGTGCTGAGGTAGAGTAGAAAAGCACTGTATAAGAACCAGTCCATTTACTATGCTTCATGCTTAGGCCAAATTCAGATCCTACCATCCAAATGTGGAAGCAAAAATTAAGACTCATCAGACAGGCATTTTTCTTAATATCTTCTATTGTCAAATTTTGGTGAGCCTGTGTGAACTGTAGCCCCAGTTCCCTGCTCAAATCTGACAGGACCCGGTGTGGTCTTCTACTGCTGTAGCCCATCTGCTACAAGTTTGAAAGTGTTGTGCATTCAGAGATGCTCTTCTGCATAGTTGTAACAAATGGTTTGTTGAGTTACTGTTGAGTTCTTACCAGCTACAAGCAGTCTAGTTATTCTCCTCTGATGTCAACAATACAGTTTTGCTCAGAGAACTGCCGTTCTGCAGGAAAATCCCAGTGGATCAGCAGTAACCGTGCCATGCTCACAGTTAAATCGCCCTCCCTCCACATTCTGACGCTCAGTTTGAAGAAAGTGGCCAGAGTTGATGTGTGTTCTGTGTTGAGTTCAACCAAAGCTTCAAACATACTAGCAATTAGGCAAATAATGAGTCATAAGATATGCTGACTTAGTGGCTTCTAGATATGTTTCCATTCATCAGCTGTAAAGACTTTCATAAAAATCTTTTGTTATGATCATAGACTGATTATGACTTTTCTGTGTGGACATGTGATCAAGGAAGCCAAAGAGTTGTTCTCCTCAGATTGTTCAGAGTCCACATTAAATCATCCACTATGTCACAACGACTGAATAAACAAAGATTTATAAACAAGGTATTTTTCCTTCTTGGGTCTTCAGTCATCTTGTAGCGATTCCACTTTCTCTCGAAGCCTGGAACCCCGTCATTATGCTAGCATGCACATGTTAACTTTCAACCCAATTTAGTTAATTGTGTTTGCTGTGCTAGCACGTTTACTGGATATCACTGAATCACTCCTGTGGATTTGACTGTTGGCAAAAACACTGCTGCATCTTCAAACTGCTGATACTCCATGAGAAACATGTTATATAAACTTTGAGCTTGAACAAAAAAAGAAAAAAAGCTGAGTTTAATTATAGTTAGAAGCATAATTATATGTTCCATTTTGTGTTTAAATAACATCTTGACATGTTGAAGACATGGTGCTGGGTGGCATCTTAGCACGATGGTATGGGTAAGTGGGCAAAACACACAGTCTGCTGTGCTGTGCACTCTGCATTTGATTGGTGCTTGGAGGGGTCAGTTAGTGGTCATGTTCTTAAACTGGCCACGTGGATGGACACTAAAACAACAGTACCTATACACCTCATCCAACATTTGGTATGGAAAGATGCTTCACTGTAAGCACGCGGAAATTAAAGACTGCTGTTTACACAGTCTGTGTTTTTACAAGGAAACCAAGAAGTATATAAGTTTTGAAGGTTTATCTAACAGAAGACAAAATAAAATCAAGTCAGCATAAGTGACGGACAGTGCACAAGAGAGGTGGAGGCAGGGTGGAGCGGGTGGAGATGAGTGTCGGGGGTGATTTGTGACAAAAGAATAGCAGCGTGAAAGAGAAGGTTTACAAAAAAATGATAGTGAGACCTGCTATTGTGTACAATAACAAAAAGACGGAAGGCCGAGCTGAAGATGTTAAGATTTTCATTGGGAGTGAGCAGGATGATTAGAAATTACTATATGAAACGAGGCCGTTTAGGTTGAATGGTTTGGCGTTAAGGTTAGAGAAGCAAGGCTGAGATGCTTTGGACGTGTGCAGAGGAGGGGCAGTGGATGTACTGGATATAGGATGCTGAATATGGAGCTGCCAGGCAGGAGGAAAAGAGGAGGCCCATAAAGAAAACTCCTGGATGTATCATGAAGGTGGGCATACAGAGGAGGATGGTAGGCATACGGTGAGATGGAGTCACGTGTGGCAATGAAGATGATCAGTGACTTGTGACTGAGCCAACAGAGCAACTCCTGCAAATCACTAAAATGATGCCAGACTCATTTTACATCATGGGTCACATACAGCCCACCTGGATCTTAAGCGAAACTCCCCTTTTCTGTCAGTGTAAAAAAAATTTTTTAACAACACATTTAATCCCCGAGATATCTTTATGTAAGAAAAAGAGCAATTTCAACAGTAAATCCTAATTCATCTACACGACAAAGAAAAACTTCTAAATAATAGAAACGTATAAGATTAAAATGTAAGAAACAAAATTACAGAAAAAGTTCTGGTAGCTTGCTGCCCAGAAAATGTATTTATTTTTAATGTGAACCCCTTGGGAAAGGAAATGACGTTTCTATAGTGGGTAGAGGGGGAAAAGTCAATACAGGAACTTCTTGGTCATTTAATTGTTTATTTATTACTTAGTTAGTTTGGTTTAGTATAAATACCTGCGGGGGAGGTCTTTATCAATAGCAGAAGCTGGAAAACTTCAGAAAATTGTCTCTCCACATTTGACAGAGCTCTCCAGGGGACCCGATGGGAGTCTTTACCGGGGCGATTCTGTCCCCAGGGCCTTATGTTTGACACCCCTGAGTTGCGCGTGAAAATAGTAGCAACGATTTATTAAAGTATGAACTTCAAACACAGAGCTACTGCAAAATCAAACATATGTTTATAACTCCCCTTAACGACAGAGAAGCATGTTCTTTTATTTTTTTTTTTTTAAATCCCTGGAGCTGCGG